>WEIS01039740.1:0-10048 GCA_013389965.1 Todus mexicanus
GAACTTCGACCACTGCCATTCCTGCCACAGAGAAGTCTGGAAAGTTCAGGCATGTGCAAAGCCTTGACTATAGTGCCCTTTTGCCAAGTTTAGACTTTGAGGGATTATCAAGAGAAAGCAGCATACTCATACTGACTTTTAAAAGAACACATTATTTTATGCTTTATTTTTCCTTTTCAATCTAAATATCAAAAGAAACGCTCAGGCCTTTTTCAGAAATGTCAGCACTTCATGAGAGTAGCTACTCGGGCTCTAGGTGCTCCCCAGTCCAAATACTGGATCAATACACTTAAGGTCAGAAGGCCACATTCCCCAAGGAAGAAATCTCTTTGGTGACAAGGTCACCAGATCACTCCCTGCAGCAGTAACAACCTAAATCCTACACACAGCTCTATATTGGGCCTTTCCCAGCCTGGCCACAAGTTGCTTGCTGCTGAGTACTGTATAATGACTCTCCTGACCTCCTCACTTGGAGCAGACAGGATCCCAGTACAGGCTGTATTTTCCTCGCATCCCTCTCCCTCCCTTGGCCTCCCAGAGGTGCCTCAAAAGCCCAGCGACAACTTCCCTTCGGAAACAAACCCGTGGGCTTCAGCTCTCGCTGTTGTCTTCCTTCACAGACCTTCACATGACAGTTCCATTGTTTTCCTGGTACCGTCACACACAAAACCTACAATTTCTGCTGCATCACACAAATCTTTTTACAATTTATATTCTTGGGATGACTAAATTTAAAGAGAATGATCAATAGCAGGTCTAATGGTGTTGACAGCACTTTCACTCTAGTGCCTTTCCTAAGTATGAAAAGGCTGTTCCTGGCTCAGGGATCAATGTTTTAATTGCCCATTTGACTAGCAGTTAAGGACTGGTATAACGTGCCTTGCTTACTGTGGTAAGCGCAGCCCTCCTGACAGAAGGCTGACGAAAAACAGGGTTTGCCAGAGACCTGGTAAAGATGGGTCACTAATTACTACGGAGGCACAACTAAGCACCTCTGCTCCAGACGTAAAAATGGGTGAGGGAGAAGTGGTGCAATTCAGTGGAGGTTGTGGAAGGGCTGAAACAAAGCCATGGATGGTTTTGGGGTCGCAGAGATAAAGGGGTTCTGTGTGTCACCCTAAATGCCAGTTTAGTTCAGCTGCAGGAACGTTCGGAAATGACAGAATCCTAAGTATGCTGTTTGGAGAGGGAATCTTTGAAAAAAGAGAAGGAGCAGAGCAGAGCATTTGTTGCTGGGTGGCAGGAACCCCTGTACCACTGTCTGTGCCATCCCCTGGTTGGGGTCACCTCCAGGACAGGTTTTTGTGTAAGCTGGGTGAAACCAAAGCACAATATTTGTGGAGAGTCTCTTTAACAGAAGGAGTTCGGATATGCTGAGTGACAATGAGGCGGCAGGGTTTGGGGGTCCTGGAGTGTTTCTGAGAGACGGCGACCAGTCAGTCACATCCCAAGCGGCTCATTGGGCCAGGGATGTGCACAGAATCATAGAATGTTAGGGGTTGGAAGGGACCTCAAGAGATCATTGTCCAACCCCCCCACTGAAGCAGGATCACCTAAGGCAGGCCACAGAAGAAAGAGGAGAGCGAGTGGTTATCCAGGAGAGATGACTGTCAGAGCTGGCATTGGGAATACAAAAGACCACCTGTATCCAGATGTGTGAGAGAGGGTGGTACAGGACAACAAGAGCTGCACCAGTGGACCCTGAACACCTCACATCACTCATTAAAGGGCTACTGGACACTTTAAAGATCCATGTCCAGGCTCTCAGGGACAGGGTTGAGAGGCCGTAGAATTTAACCAGCAAAAACCTGGGCCATTTGCACGTGGGCAGAGATATTATGCAACAGAGTCACTTAAGAGGCGTGAGACAGGAGGGGCTGATCTAGGCAGTGGCACTAAGAGGGTGCAACAAGTCAGGCAACCTCACTCTGACCGGCATCCCCTGGGGGACTCCGAACTCTCCTGAGGCAAACTAGGTCAAACTTTTGATCTGAGAACGAACAACCTCTGGTGCTGGGAAGACCCTGGGCAGAGCTGCACAGAATGGCCACCAACCATATCTGAACACTGATGGAATTGTGAGAGTGGAAAATGAGGGGCCCAGGAGAAATATGGGGAACTGCTNCAGTGCACCCTGGACAAGGATATAAATGGGGTCCTGCCTAAGAAGTTGATTCTTCACAGAGCGGAGCGCCTGGCAGTTGCACCCTCCCCTTGGGCCGCCCGTCCCGAGTTACTTTGACAGATCCCAAGTCAGTGGATTGAGTGAGCCTCAACCTCCCCATACACACACTTTGGGTGTTTTCTTGTGGGCACCCTGGTGTGGGAGGGTTCCCCCTTTTACCAGTGAGGGTATGGCCATTTTGGTTTGTCGTCCTTAAGGTTTGGTTAAGGCAGCTAAGTAATTGTGCAGTAGTTTAATTCCTGACCGACATCTGAACTTGTATGTTGTATCAGTTAGGAGTGCTTGCCAGACTGCTTGCAATAAACCCCATTTTCACAGCTCGCTTTGTGGGTGCCTTTTCAACACTACCCTGACAGAAAGATGAAAAAAACCTGGGCTTGCCAGTGATCTGGTAAGAGATGGATTTGGTTTCTCACAGCCATTAAACCACATCTCATGGTGCCTCAAGGTCCAGGGCCTTAGCTCATCTCTGTTCTGGACTTGTCACCCCAACCAACTACAGAATGACCACAGCGCACACTCAGCAGAGTACAAAGGCAGCCCCACCAGAGAACCAATTCTTGAGTGGATTCTTCTCATAACAAGTGGGCCTTGCAGCCATGAACTCTCCTCTTGGATATATGGGACACTGTCCAAGGATACTATTTCTGCAGCTTGAGTGAGCCTCTGTGTATTGAGTGAGCCTCACCACCCCTTCGGTGAGTGACACTTTTCTGAGTACCCTTGCGTGGGAGGTTTCCCTTTATGAGTGAGTGCACATTTTGGTTCATCCTCCTAGAAATAATACTACAACTAATTTCTAAGCTTTAAAGATAGTGGTATATTCCCGACTAACATCTGGACTTGCAATTCAATTTTGTCAGAAGGAGGACCGAGCAATTTTGGTTAAAATAAATCTGCATTTTGAGTAGCTGCTGCTGTCTGGTTTTGTGAGTGCCTCGGAGACGCTTGCCTCACTCAAACTGAAGCGCAGTGGCTTTAGAGTGATTCAAAAGTAGCTTGTGCTGCACAAAGCAACCGGCGTTTAAGAAATAACACACGTTGGAGTCCCCCGAAACACCTTAAGTACCAGCTGGAGGCCTGCAGCCATGAGAATGAACAAGTGTGGTACTAACACAAGAAGTGGGAATTCAAACGTGTCCTTCAAAGCAGTCGTAAAGCCTAGCTTTAAGAAGTAAAATTAGAGCCTACAGCAGCAGCAAGCAGCTGGAACCATGCTGCCAGCATGACCATCTCAACAGCAGGTCGTCCTGCCTTTAAACAAACTCTGTACCACCAACTTCAGACTGATTAATATACAGCTACTTTGGTATGCCTGGCATGCAGACATTAAAGACTTACCATTAATTATACAGTCACTTTAAACAACTAGCTCCTGTAAAACTGCAACAGCGTCTGAAGTGAGTTATTAATCTGGTTAAGCCCCTGAATCAAGTAAACTAGGAATGCATTAATTCAATACAGTTCACCAAGAAGGTCAGGTTGAAGTAAAGTCTCACCAAACAGCCTATAGCATGACTAATTTTCACCTTGTTTAAAATGGGCCCAGAGCACAGGCCAGAGAGCCCAATCATAGAATCATAGAATACCAGGTTGGAAGAGACCTCAAGGATCTTCTAGTCCAACTCTTGAGGAAAAGAATTTAGCTGGACCAGAACCCTGTGACGCTGAGCCTTGAAACTGTCTCAAGTTGAAGAGTCCACCACTTCCCTTGGGAGGCTATTCCACTGTCTAATAGCTCTCCCTATGAAAAACTTTCCTCTGGAGTCTGATCGCAGTCCCTTATCTTTTCCATGTGACTCGTTGTAAAAAGGGAGTCTCAATCTTCTTGGTAGGCAACTCCTGCAAAGCACTGAGTCCTAGTACTAGAGAGTAGATGTGCACTATGTTTTATCCCTTTTTTTTTCCCCCCTCCTTAAAAGACCATGCTGAAACACTCCAAAAAGCTGCAATTTGAGTTACTTACTCCTGACAAAAGCAGGTGAGCTCCTTCAAACTTTGTGATACCACAGAGCTTGGCCTATCAGAATCACAATGTAGTATATTTCACCCCAGAGATACTGCTTTTCCATATGACAGAACCTCACTAAGAGGTTCTTCAGACCAAGTTTGTCACAGTAAGTCTGTCATTTACTTTAAATAAATTACAGCAGTTTTGTGGCAGAGCTGAGCTCCTTGTTTCTAGCAGCACGTAGGGTCACCTTAGCACATTCTGTGACCACTGGACCTTACAGCCAAGAAGTTGCGTGAACTTCCTGGTCAACTGCAACAAGTCTCAGAAATGGAACTTAAGCATCTCCTTAAGAAGCGAGCAAATTAATAGAAAAGGGACATAACAACAGTAAATTAGTACTTAGAAATTTCAAAGAGTCATTTGAAATACCAGGGAACCCACTGTAGCATTGCTCTTTGAAGAGTATTTGAATATTTTAAACCTCTTAGTCGTGTTTAAGATGAGCAGAATCCCACAATATGGGTTACTCTATTTCAACCACTTTATGACCAAGATGGCTGAAATCAATTTCAGTGTCTAAATATTCCCGGAGCATTTACCTTTGCATTTGGCTAACCTTTCACTGCAAACTGGTCCCTGCAACCTGACAATAACCTGACAGTGGTAATTTTTCCTCCTGCCACAAACTTAATTAAGGTGTAGTTTAGTTGGAAAGACTCTACTATTGATGTACTATTCACTTTCTTGCCCTAGATCATGCTTACTGCTGAAGTTCTGGGCTATTATCTTTCATGTTAAGTGATCTCAAACAGGGTAACAGAGCTGTATTTTAATTGTTTCAATAACGAAGCTGAACATCTTCATCAGATGGATTTGATTCTCATCAGAACACTGCAGGAATGTTGAATAATTAGACTACACATTCTTGTCAGAGAAACTGGCAGTGCAGCTCTTCCTTTCTACTGATCTTAATCACCCACATTAACTTTAAATGCCATTAAATGTAATTGCAAGTGATTGCAACTTATACTAAACTGAATTTCCCGGACTTGGGTGAACCTGCAATATGTTACTCAATTCAACGTCAAGCACTGTCTGGGATCTCCAAGGCATGAACAACTTCAACCCCTCCAAATCTGACATTCCCAGTAAATGAGGCAAATCAATTCAATGAACGGATCTTTTCTGGAAGTAGAACAAATCTCTCTTAACAGTAGGGAAAGTTAAGCATATTAGAGGACAACAAGATGGAAAAAGTAGTTTTCATTCACATTGTCACAGTCTGGAAGAATTTCTTTTACTATAAGAGCAAATGAGTCTCTAAAAAATAGGTAGCTCTAAAAAAATATTCAAGCCAGAGATCAGCTGCTTGCTTTAACTACCCTCACTATTTGATTTGGGAAAATTAATCCATACAACGCGACAACATTTGCTTTTGAAAGACAGTTAGAAGTAAACTGTTACAGACTTAGGCCCATGGTTACATACAGGAGGCTCCCAGCACCCACTCTATTTAGCTGAGCTAATATTAAACAGAAGTAGTCACACCTATCAAGTCACAAAAAATAAAAGCATTCGAGAACAACTGTTCTTTGTTTTATTGAATGGCTGAAGCAGAACTATAATCCAGGTATATTTAAATCAAGTGTTGGTCCACCCTTATCAAAAAGAATTGATTTTTCTTCCTTTTTTTTATAATAACATCAACACAAATGGAAGAAATATGAAGCATCATAATAGGAAGTTTCAACTGTACGTGACATTAGACCATGACCAGACTGGTGCTACTTCAATATTTATAGATTCTCCACTGTACAGACCAGCCACACTAGTGTTATTTACCTCCAGATCATTAAAGTTTTAGGCAAAGGATCCTTCTGTCAACAGTTCACATCTGAGTCATCAACACGAAATCAAAATGCTGTTTCTGCCACTAGAATCATAGTCTTGTAGAAGTATTTCTATATTTAGTATTTTACTAAAGAGTAATTACTATCCTCTCTGAAGTTACATATAGCCATTATAAATATTTACATCAAACATTTACAGTTGGTTCATAATATACAACACAACAATTTAGCTATAATTTCTAATCTTCCAGTGTAAAAGTTTCAAACAACAGGTTGCTATCATAATTTCGATTGATCTGTTTTGCACACAGTCACAGGCAGTACAGGCCATTTCAAAAACTCATGTTATATGATAAAAAAAAATGGAATGATGATACTTAACTAACAATTACTTGCGGGATTGTTGTTTTGTTGGGGTTTTTTTAAACAAGCAGCTTTCAGTTTCTAAATCCCACCTGGTGCTACTATGAACATTGAAAATAGGCTTGAGAGGGAAAAAAATACTTAGAAATAAATACACCTTTAAAAAATTCCACAATTAACCACGTCAGCGTAAAGGAGACCTTACTCTTCATCACTTCCCTGCTCTGAAATAGAGTGCAGTTCAATCCATTCTTATCTTCTGATTTGTCATCCTATAAATAATGCTGTCATACCCAGGATCCATGTTCCAGAGGTTGTAGGAGATAACTATCACAGCTAAAGCAAGACCTATCATCATCCACAGAATAATGTTGAAGATTACAGAGTAGTTGTAGTTGTACGGATAGGCAAGGTTATACGGATTTTCTGTTTCGCTCTGTAATAAAGAAAACACGAATTACTTCAAAGTTTGCTTGCACAGAAACCGCATTATGACTACACTGAATATCTGAGCAATCTGAACAGGAGAGATGCATTTCTATCTAGACAATTCTGACGCTTGGGCGCAAAAGGCAGAAGCGATTATGTGGCTGACATCAGTGGAATCCAAAGGAATGGGCTGGCAGGAGCCTCATGAAATGTGGTGAGAACGAACACGAAGCCCTGCACCTGAGACAGAATAACCCCATGTGACAGCACAGGCTGGGACTGACCGCTGGGCAGCAGCTCTGCAGAGAGGGACCTGGAGGTCCTGGTGGACCAAGTTGCAGAGGAGTCAGCAGCGTATCCCTGCAGTGACAATGGGTAACTGCACATTGGGCTGCACCAAGATCATAGGCAGCGAGTCAAGGAAAACAATTTTTTCCTCAGCCAGGTGGCAGGACTTGAATGCACTACTGTAATGGGGAGAAAACAGCAGAAATGCCAATTCTAACAAGATGAAAGGGAAAAAGTTTCCCCAGTGAAACTGGTTAAGACTGGAACAAGCTGTCCAAAGGGGCTCTGGGACTTCCAGCCATGGGCTTTTCAAGAAGGTGTCTAGACAAGGACCTGAGCAGCCTGATCTAACTCCTATATTAATCCTGCTTCAAGCAGGTTGGAGTGGATGATCTTGAGAGGCCCTCTACAACTGAAATTACTATATAATTAAGCGAAGATCAAGACAGGTAAGCCAACCTCTTCACACTCAGGCCTAAATCATAGTCAGTATTCTAGTCCTCAAAAAAAACCCCAAAAATGCTTAAATGAAAAAGTGATGCTGTTCAGATCACTTTTAATAAATGATATAAAAAACCGTGCATCTACTACCTGTGAAGAAGACTGGAGAATGGAGCGAGTCTTCCTTGTGAGGGGAGAATTAAATGCCTTTACAGCCACCACTTCTACTACGGCATTCCCACTATACAGATTAAACATCTCATCTGCAAACTGGAAAAGCAAAAGTGATTTAATTTAAAACCTACACTGTAGCCAGGAATTAAGGAGTGTTTTGTTAGCAAGATGTACTAAACCATATGATGCCAGTTTCAGGAATAAGATTATACAAAGTTGTAAACATTTACACTATTTTAGATTTCCACTAAGAAAGCGCCAACTTTCACCTGGTTTACAACATCTCTTTAAAACCCCTTGGCCACCATTCAGCAGGCTGTAGCTTATGACTGCTTTCTGAAACTTGTTCTTTCATCTCTTTTACAAAAGGCCCATCGCCATAAAGTTTCCCAACTGTACGTCTGCCAGATTCAACAAAATATTTAGGTTTTCAGCTTTCCACTGGGAAATTATGAATCTGAATATTTTAATCTGGTCCAAAGACTTACATGTTTAGTATTTAAATATATTTGTTAAAGTCCAAAGAGGCCGAAGTGTAATGTTTAGAGAAAACACTTCTTTGACTTAGGAAATTCACACTTTTACATTTTTGCCATTATGCTTTTAAACCTCTCAAATGTGACTGGTCTAATAAAGTTTTTATCTAATGATTACATAAGACCTGTTAAAGAATTACTTTTTTTGAGCACATCAATACATGAACAGCAGCTATTTTAGAGGCTTGGAAATTTAGATTCATACAGCTTTGCGGGCAAGTGGAAACTAACCACAGTACCCTAGGATAAAGGTACTTCCACACTTCTGAGAGCCAGTTTTTGAGAGACGTACTAGTGGGTTTAAAGGCAAGATAATTCTTTAGGAAAACTAAACAGATCAAGTCGTGTCAATATACGTCTTTGAGATATTCCTACTCCTTTCCGCAAAACATCTAACACATTGTAGAATCACATCAACACATTCTGGAGTGACAAATTGTAACATTCAGTTTTAGAACCGAACAGTATTTTAAAAACAAAACAAAACCAAGCATCAGTCAAGCCGTTGCTAATGGAGTGACAATGCGAAACAGAAGTCAATATACTAACCCCCTTGTAGTTAACACAAAAAATTATTTCCTTAGTACTCTCTGAGGTTTGTTCATTAAGCAGAAAGTATACCTTTTGCAAAGAGTCTACAAGAATTTGGGAAGCATCCTTGAACTGCTGAGAGTCTTCCCCATATCGTTTTCCAACTTCTTCCAAACCAGCCAGTTCCAGAGAATACAGGTCTGGAGAATGATCCTTGGCTAAGTGCTTGTGTCGAGACAGCTTTGGCACACCATTGAAGGCAGAAAGAAATTAATTTATACACAGGTTACTTCAAAAACACATTTTACAAAATCACTTTGTTGGGACTAATCCAACCTTGCTTTCCACAGTCATATTCCATATTGACTAGACAGTGGAATTTCTTGCCAACTTAACTAGATGTCCACAACTGTTTCTTTTTTCAGTTTACAGAAGAAATCAGGTGATCATCACGTAGCATGTATTTCTAACACAAGGTTATATACGTGTAATATAGAGCTCCACTAAAAAGAAACATTATACTTTATCACACGAGAATCCTTGTTCTGTAATTTACATAAAAATAAAACTTGGGAAAAAAAATCCCACATAAATTACAATACTTGGATACTAGTATTCCCTCCACTGAAGCTGGCCCTTGCAAAACTGAGTAGGTTGCAGCTTCCACATTGCTGTATCCCATGTATATAAGTAGTTTACTTAAGGAGTATCATTCCATTGCCATAAAATTCAACCAATGTAATCCAAATTATCTCAAAGGAGTAGTGATATTCTTGGACTTCTAGAGGTGTGAAATTGCAGCACTGACATTTGCGCACACAAGAGAACAGTCTCTGAGAGCAAGGAATTTAATCTGTTCCTGTCTTCTCATCTACTTTAACTATAGCATTCCTAGTCTAGCAAGACAAAAACAAGTTGTTCTGCTTTATTTCCTCAAGAACTTCATTTCTCTTCACTAGCCCTTCACTTAATATGGACTTTCAAGTTTTTTGTGCCTCTTTCTTTCACTTTAAGTAGCTGAGGGCTGCAGCTTAAGGGGGTTAAAATACCACTGCTATGGTGGTATCTTGACATAAAATGCAAAGAATACGTTCTTAACTACCTTTATAATCCTCAACTAAGAAAACAAGGAAAGCCCTGACAAATTCTTCATGGCGTCTTGCCATGGCAATTCTTCCTGTGTCTTTGGGTATGGAGAAAAAGCAGCTCAGAATTCCCCGTTCTCACCAAACAATACACTAAAAAACCCTACAGATGATTAAGGTTCTCATTTTCTCCCGCAAGCGGCAAAGCTGAT
>WEIS01039742.1:1376-12303 GCA_013389965.1 Todus mexicanus
TGAAAGAGCACGTGTCATCCCCAGAAGCATGTTACTCATCCTACAATTAGCTATTAAATTCCTCAGGCAAGATCCTAAGAGCAGCCAAAATGGGGGACAAGGCAGAGGAATGAATAAGGACAGCACATCAAGGAGTTCAACTAATTCTGCACCACCAAACTACCACAATGCAGAACAGGCAACCGAACTCAACAGATGTCGATCTGCTGAATCCTCTATGGAGAAGTAAATACCAGAGTAGCAGAAACAACTGTTTTGTATTTTTCAAGCATTAAATTAACAAAATGAGGGGATCCAACACAGCACTTCTGTTAAACAAATATTACACTCCCATCTAAATTTTTACTCTTTCATAAAGCTTCTGAAATCTTTTGCTGAATTTGATACCATACAATGCAGACCTGTATATAAATCACCCAGCTCCTGCTAGTCACTTCTTACAATTTCCATCTGATTGGAAACAGATTACCTGTGCAGGCCTTTTCTTCCCCTTTTCCTCCTTTTTTCGATATGTATGTATTTAAGGAAAGTATGCAGAAAAACTCTTACCTTGTGGCAATTCTCTGAAGATTTCTCTCTTTCTCTCGGTCTTTGACAACATCTGGCTTCACTCGGCACATCATTTCCCACTCCCGCTTTTTATCGAGCTGCGTTATAAATATTGTTACGTGAAACAACATGGACCATTTGAGAATGCAGTACACTCTGACAGACGACGTAGCAAGAGGGAGGAAAATGCAGAAAAATCAACAAAGCTGGGTTTTATTGAGGCTAAGGGCAGATCCAATACGGGGCTGGACAACAGGATTGAGGCAAATGTCTTGCATTGACACACCAAGGGCCACAGTGAAATCTCAGAGTCACTTGACTTCTGTAACAAAAACTAGGAAAGACTCCCACAAGAGTGATGTCTCTAGCTCAAGACAAGCAAAAGGAGTCTACAAAAACTCCGATGCTTTCACAGGGACAAGGAAACCATTCAGAGACAGCTTTAAACTCCAAGATTTCACAAGCTGATGACAGAAATTTTTACATAATAAAATCCTGGATCTATCAAGACATGCATGTTGCATTTTGAGCCTTGGGAATTTGGCTTCCCCCACTGAATTAACTGCAGTACAGTTTTGTGACCCACAGTGACCCAGAGCAAAGTCTGTAAAAGGGCAGAACTCAAACACTGAGAAGAGCACCAAGTGCCCACTGGAGAATAACTGCTGTACACAATACTGGGTTTTGTTTGTTGGTTTGTTTGGGGTTTTTTTTGAGGTGCTCTGTTTCAAAGACAAATTGATCTGTATTCCCTTTACCAGGGGTCACAACACCACCATTTTTTTTCTCTGCTGCAGTAGAACACTATTTCCACAGCCTCTGCTTCAGGAGAAAGGTAGTAAAATACTTTTTTTTCCCCTCCTCTTTTAAGTGCTCTAGGTCTGGTGATATAGGATTAAGACTGTTTTATGCAAGAAGTCTTTTAACGAATTTCAGACCCCTTATCTTTATAATTTCAGGCAGACTACTAAGAAATTCTGAGTTTGTGATGATATTTTGGCCTATTAGCAGAAGAACTGCCCTATTCTAGTTTTCATCAGCAAGAAGGCACCCTGTTCTCAAGTTTTTCTAAGGGTAAACAAGTCTGTTTGGGAACTTGCAGCTCACCTCTGCTTTGCAGTACTCCCAAATGTTTACATGAACAGAACAGGTATTTGGGACAACCGTAACTGAGCAGATGCCACACTGCAGCGCTCTGTACTGAAAAGGTAGGCTATAGTCTAACCACAGTATGTCCCAGATTGTCAAGTGGATAACCTGGTTATCCCACTCAAACAGAACCAGTAGGGTAAGACACTAGAATTATCAATGTATTTTAAGCCTAATCACAGCTTCGAATTAAAAGTTCCACTGAAGACACACAAACAAATGACTTAATTGCCAACACAGTTTTGTTTTTTTTGTTTTCTTCGGAACAATTTCAGAACCAGAAGCAATTTAGGGCATGGACACTGTAGTAGAAAACTTCTACCGTTAAAATCATCAAGGTGAGCGAAAAACAATTCACAACCACATCAATGATTACTACAATCTCAACCTAGAGGCCTTTGATTTTGTAAGCTGAGGCTGAATTTAAATGAAAGCGGACTTCTCTTTCTCCCTCTCATTTTCAGAGAGAATTATCGTTCTCTCTGAAATATATATTCTGTAGATATATATCTATATAAATATAGAGAGATATATAGAGCGATATATAGAGATATATATTCTCTCTGAAAAAGAGTAAATTATTTAAACCTGTAATGCTGACAAAGTGAATTATACCCCAAATTAACAACAGCAATTACAAAACTAAGCTTAAAGCAGCTGCTTTCACTTTCTCAACAACAAAACCACCTTAAGCTGACAGACTGGAATAGTCCTGCTGCCAAAGATCAGTCTGCCTGATGGCCCAGAAAAAGCAGTGTGGGGGAAAAAGCCCCACAGCATGATTAGCTGAGACGTAAAAAAAAATAAAAACGAGGCTACTTGACATCACTGTGGAGGAGAGATTCCAAAACTGAGACAGTCTCCGAGCACTCTCTCAAATCCCTGCTGAGGGGATCTTGCATGTATTGCTATCTGACTGTGAAAGCACAACAAAATAATGTTTTGTCTTCTCACCTTCATTCTCTTCTCCAGCCTTTCTTGTTTTTCCTTTTCTCTCTCCTTCTCCAGTTTTTTATTCTTGGCCAAGATGGTGGACTTATTTTGTGGAATCTTTTTGTTGAGCACTTTTGCCATGGCATCTGCCCAGCCTGCACTTGGGCCAGCTTTGGAGCTCGTTGCTTCTTCAACCACATCGCCAAGGGCTGCCCTTTCATCTTCACCATCACCATCCAGGGCTTCACCTCCTGAAGAGCAGCTGTCTTCTGGAAGTCCTGAGCTTAATTCAGAATCTAGGGGTAAAAAAAAACAAAAAGGGAACAAAAAAAAGTATCAGGAGTTCTGTTTCTACAAAGGATCCCTCACTAGCTTCATTTGCTCCATATGTAAGTGTTACCCAAATTCAGGGGCACTGTACTGCTTGCTGTTCCAATTAATGTCTCAAGCAGGTACATGCCACAATGAATCTATTAGAAAGTACCCAGTGCAAGTGCTTGCTCATCTCAGTAATCATTTGAAGTGGTTTAAGAAGTTGGGGAAAAGGCAGCCTTGTAAATTTATTAGATTAATGAACATTTTGATGCTTAGGAGTGGCAAGGTTGGGGAATAAGAACGTATTTTCTAGCCCTAAGTTATAATTTATAAATGCTTATACACATATGTATGCATATACATGGATGTATGTACATACTTATATACAAACTGCAACAGTGACACCTAGTGTTCAAACGCAAAGAGCCACATAGATTAAACCAAAGAAAGGGGGATATTTCTTACATGAGAGCAAAATCTGCTCAAGAAAAATAACGCCAGCAAAACCACAATTACCTAAGTATAATGAACACAGAGGGGAACCTGTTTTGTGAAATAAAGAATCAAGACAGTTGTCAGGTAGCCTGAAAGAAACCAGAAGCACTGAGCTTTCCTCATGTAACTGCTCAAATTCTTGATACATAGATACAATATCCCCTAAGTTCAAGTTTCCTTACTCTATGTTCCCTGCAAAACAGAAAAGAAGGAATTAAAGTTAAAATACTTAAGTCTGGAATCAAGCAACACCAAGATGGAAGAATGGCCAACTAGATGGCAAATCAAACACCTGAAGAATCCACCACTTCTCTCATTAGTCTGGTCAGTGGGTCAAACAGCAAAAGTTAAGTCTTCAACCATGCAGATGATTTAACCAGAATGAAACAGCCTGCAAGTTTAGGGTGTGCTAAAATACGTTTGGTTTTTTTCAGTGGACCCACTTTATCACGTAACCAAGAGCAAGAACATACAAGTGTCCTGCCACTATTAACTGCCATTCCACTAATATCTGTGCCACCCGAAAGTTTTAAATCAATTGTTACATACAACTTTCGAGGCAGCAAAACACCTGCTGGTGAGGAGGCTGGTTTCTGGTAACTCCGCAGTCTCACTAGCAAAGGGGACATTTCCCCACAAACTCTGAGATACCAGCTGACCGGCTCTCATCCGTCTATCACTCTCACACTACACTTCAAAGAAAGTATTTCAAAACCACAACACTAAGTACTGCAGACCCAAGCGCTTTACTTTATAAGCACGACAATATCCTGTGACCTACCTTTATCAACCAAATCATTCTGAGAATGAAGTCTGGACTGATTCACAAGGTACTTTCTGTAAAACCATGCAGATAGATATAATGATATTCCTTATTAATCAACTGCCTATTTTAATCACTTAAACATAAACGTGCACGCTGTTGCCAGACTAACTATTCACTCTGCCTTTGTATGCCTTTTTGAATGTAATAGCAAAACAGCAGTGTTAACTGATTTAAAACAAAGTCTCTAACACCCAGGCATGTTTAGAAGCTCGGGGAGCATTTAGTTATTGTCATAGAAAGCAGTAAGAGTACATCACAAACGTGGAAGAGATATACTTACTGAGTAGTATCAGTATAATTTTTACTACTACCTAGGTGAATACAGCGTTTTGTCAGGCTCCACACAGAATAAATTATGAGGCTTTTACACCAGTTCTTACTATAAATTGGCAATTTAGAACTGGCAAAATTGCTCAACACGTTCAGAAACTACTAAAGGCATCTGTTTTGTGATATCGGTGTGCTGCTGTATTGTGATTTCCAAATTAAAAGGAAAAAAAAATCAAATCATTGCATATGACAAAGTAGGTGCATCACTACACGGTGGTTCCTACTTGTAAAACAATGTGTCGAGTTTTCACCCCACCACCTTATCCACACTAGAATATTGCTCTATACAAGGAATTAACCCTTACTTTGTATACATATGTATACATACAAAAGTTAACAGCTACCCAAAGGCCAAACCTGAATTCCACACACCGCATAGGACCAACTTCCAGTTAGCCATAAAAACCAGATCAGATATGAAAAGTAAAAATGGAAAAGCACATTAATTTCCTTTACAAAGTAATTTCTGCCAGTAAAATAGGAGGATAATGCATGGTAATATTAACAATATTTTGCTTACAACAACTACAGGAAGATGAACACAGCTTCAAAAACCAGCCATGACTTGATTAATACATCAGAGAATCTTTCAACAAAATGATAAAGCAGAGGTATTTCAAAGTAATTTAAAGTAGATTAACTCTGTCAGAAGTAAGACCTGGTGCTCTATTCCAAACTGCAAAGATTGAAGTCTGGCATAGATTTAATAGAAGAGGACCTAATTGTGTGTGTTTGGGAAATACATGTAACATCTCCATGCTTAATTCTTCTAAACTTGCTCAGTGATCAAGGTGTAGACATCTACACACAGTTAAAACCAGCAATCATTCAGAAATGAGCTCTAGAAGAAGCTCCTGCACAAGGCTTCCCCTTGGGTTCAGTTCTGACCCTCAAACCAAACAGAACCACTGTGAGCTACAGCTCCAAACAGCCACAACCTCGATTTCCTCGCAGAATAAAGAAAAATAAATAAATAAATAAAAATACGAGAACATGGTATGATGAAGAAGCGATCCCAACTAGTTGGGTATAACCCTGACAATACAGGAAGAGGCAAGAGTGAGTGGAGAGCCACATGTAAAGGATGAAGCATGCTAACTCTGTGTTTATAACTCTGTGTTCTCCTGGTGGATTACTCTAACTGGAGTATCTCATGGGTCTCCTTTGGAGCAAGAAGCAAATACCCCGTCTCCTACAGACAGGCAGAAACACCTCGGAGCCTGCCCAGCTATGCCCGCCCCAAGAAAGGGGCACCCCAGACACAAACGGCAGCCGAAGTTATTCCGGTGAGCCCAGGGAACATGCGAGCTGCTGCCGGCACCTCTCGGGCTAAACAGAAGAAAAACCCCAAGCTCTCCAGCGCAGGGAGCGGGCGCTGCTCCAGGCCCCCCGCAAAGCCACGGAGCTCCGCGGGCACCCCCCGCCCCCCGGGAAGGGCGCTCGGCGGGGCCGGGGCTCGGCTCCCGCCAACACCGGCCCAGGCCCTCGGCCCGGGCTGCGGAGGGGCTCGGCCGGGGGAGGAGGCGGTGCACGGCGGAGGCCAGTGAGGCCTCGGAAGCCGCTCGGAGCAGACGCAAACTCGCCCCTCATCCCTCCCCGCTCCCGCCGGGGAAGCGGCCCCGTTACCGCTCTGCGCCTCCGCCGCCCCGCGTCCACGTGGGCCCGACACGGCGGCCGCCATCTCCGCCAGGGTCCGCCTGCTGCAGCGTCCGACCCCGCCCCGCGGCCGAGACTGCCGCCCGGAGCCCAACGTTCCGGCGACAAAGGTTCCGGGCCGGAGTGGCGGGCGGTGCGGACGCGGCAGCAAGAGGCTCCCAGGCACATCCAGGGACTCTGAAGGGGCCTACGGGGGCTTCTTCACAGAATGTGAGGGATTGGAAGGGACCCCGAAAGATCATTCAGTCCAATCCCCCCGCTGGAGCAGGATCACCTAGACCAAGTCGCCCAGGAACTCGTCCAGGAGGGTTTCAAAGGTCTCCAGAGAAGGAGCCTCCCCAACCCCCCTGGGCAGCCTGTGCCAGGCACTGTCAGCCTCGCTGTAAAGAAGTTCTTTCTAATATTCAAGTGGAACCTCCTATGTTCTAGTTTACACCCGTTGCCCCTTATTTCAGATCCCGTTATCAACTGACTGGATTGTCACACAAACAGCTTTGCATTTTCTCTGTCCTTTGAAGGAATTCTTAGTCGGCATCTGTCCCACTGCTCTCCTAAGCATTTCTTAAACTGTTCTTTACTGATTTACTGTCAGTGAAGTCACAGCAACAAGAACCTACTCTTTATTATGCTGGCCAATTTAATCTCATTATTTTCTCTTCCATTCCTTTGCTTGGTCGTTTCTGGTCCTTATTGTAAGCACTGTAGACTTTTTTGTACTGCGTCATTAGAATGAGGTCCCAGGGGCTCTACTCCTGTATTGGGTTTGGCTGGGCAGGAGTTAGTGTCCCCATAGCTTGATAAGACACTGGTGTTGTGACTGCTGCTGAGCAGGGCTGGCACAGCACCAGGGTGATGGGGCGGACAAGATCTTGGGAGGGGACACAGTCAGGACAGCTGACCCAAACTGTCCAAAGAGCTATTCTATAGCATCTGATGTCAGCTCAGGTATAAAAGCTTGAGGAGAAGGGGAGGAGAGGGGGCATTCATGTCAGAAGACATTTGTCCCCCGAGCAACCGTTCCGCATATCGGAGCCCTGCTTCCTAGGAGAGGCCGAACATTGCCTGCTATGGGAAGTAGTGATTAAAATATATATATATATATTGCTTTGCTTTGCACGCAGCTTTGCTTTCTAATTTTCTCATTAAACTGCCTTTATCATATCCCGCGAGTTGGTTCCATCTTATTCTCTTCCCCCTTTGTTGGGTTGAGGGAGGTGTGTGTACTGGGCGGGGGGAGAGTGATAGAGAAACTTGGTGGGTACCTGACACTTAGCCAAGGTTAACCCACCACAACTCCATAATCAAGTTTGGTAAGCACATACCTAAGCCAACCTAATAATTAGAATGTGTGCAGCTAGGTTTACACTTACGCTAAAAAATACGTCTTGGTCTCCTTCATTAAGACTGGACCCTGTATTCTGTGAGATATCATAACACTGTGATACGTCAGAAGCAGTAACATTACAAATACTGTCTTTCTACCCATAACTCATATTTTATGGCTTGACAATGAGAAGTGTTGAACATCTAGGACCTTCTTAAAAAAAACCAACAACAACAAACAAAAAAACCCCCCCAGAAATGGGACATTTCTGTCTGTTGTGAAAGCCTATCTCAGCTGAAGCGTGGAGAGTAGCCTGGCAAAAGTTCAAACCCAGAAAAGCGCAGGCTGGTTATTTGCTTCTACCTTGGGGAGCCACTGTGAACATGGCAATCATAAAATAAATTCATGTTGTATTTACTGCAGATGGTGTGGTGAGATGAAGAATTTGAAGTGTCACCTTCACAGTGTTGATGTCCCCGAGAAAACTTAGCCAAGTTTTCAAACATTGCTTCAAGGCTCAAAAGGAGGACAGTTTTTAACATGGGGAAGAATGAAAAACTGAAATTATCTTTATTGGCCTTTCACTCAGTCAAACTAAACAAAAAAGACAAGTGAACATATACTACATTGTCTTAAATATTTACCATTTTTGCACTGAGCCACATACTATTTTGCATATGTTTTTCCTACACTAGACACATCCTCTGATGATACTCATGGGATGGTGCTCTCACTCTTCAAGGTTGCTCTACACTAGCTAATATCTGTAGAGGGGATGAGCTCAAACCAAAAGGTACATGGGCCTGAGGTAGGTGGGTCACTCATAGGCACTTTGTAAACAGTTCTGCTTTACTTCTGCATGTCTGAAATGACATATTCCACCACAGTTCTCCTCTGAGATGGGCTGGAATGTTAACCTCCAAATGACAATTACTGTATCCACCCAAACTGCACTGATCTAATGCTTAGCACGAGTAGTTTAAGTCCTGGACCACTGACTATGCTTTACATTCTTACACAGATTTTTCAGACTAAGTTTAGGATGCTAGAAATTTTTGTGAACTCCTGTTCCTCTTAATTATAATATTTGTTTTAACACTGAGTGGAGGAGCAGACTATCCACCATGTGTAGGGGAAAAAAAAATCTCTTAGCTTAGAGAATTTCTTATCTCAGTAACACTAAATTTCTGTCACTTCACAACTGGTAAATGGACACACAGATTTTATGGCCAGACTGTAGCAGTATCGGCCATCCAACTACTTGGGTTAATGCATTTGTAAGAAGTACATCATAAGAAAAACCTCGAGCTAGAACACCAAAACTGTAAAAGAAGCAGATGATCTTAGACAACTTATTACTTAAAAGCACTCTAAACTAAACAAACAAAAGCTAGTCATCAAGAACTGCTGTTATTGTAACAATTAAATATGCTGGTAGGCAGAAGCTACAGGATTCCTTGGAGGCCTAAAGATGCAGTACAAATAACCTTGGACATCGAAAAGTATGTCTATAGGTATAACTAGTAATATATGTGAGAAGTTTTGCCCCAAATCGTAGAATCATAGAACAGTTTGGGTTGGAAAGGACCTTAAAGATCATCTAGTTCCAACCCCCCCGCCATGACCCAGGACACATCCCACTAGACTAGGTTGCACAAAGCCCCATCCAACCTGTATTTGAACACATCCAGTGATGAAGCATCCGCAGCTTCCCTGGGCAGCCTGTTCCGGTGTCTTACCGCCATCAGAATAGCACACCTCTCTGCACTTTTACTGACACCTTAGAGAGCCTGCATACAGACACAGGTATGAAAATAAGGAATGATGGCTCATAGTGTAAATGAGGTGCAGGTGATGCTATACCTAGATATTAATAATCACAGACTGGTGGTTTGATTTTAAGGCGACTTTTTTAAGCTTAGTTATTGTATGATGGTGCCTCAGAGAAAAAGAAAAATACTACAGTAGAAGAATGTTACGCATATTCTTCAGATTTTGAAAAACTCTCAAATGCTACTTAATTTCTACACCCTGTATTTTTAGAAATAAATACTTCAGTTATTGTTGTTACCCTGAACAATCAGTGCCCCATGTCTTGGTACTTCTGTCATTTCTCGTTTTTCCTAATGATGTGGGTGGCAGTCAAGATAGCAAATTCCTTTTGCTACCTCAGTATCAGGTGGAAAAATTAGAAGCTGGAGAGAGGTCAGAAAAGAGCAACAGAAATCATCACATGGCTGGGGAAGCTGTTTCACAAGGACAGATTATAAAGGCTAAATACGTACATCTTGGTTAAGCGCCAGTGAAGGACAAACATTATTGGACTTACTATTTCTGTCATAAGGTCCTGCAGAGCAGAGCTATGCAGAAAGAATTTCAGCCTAATTCATTGTTACAAGCAAAAATAAACCCTGTGCTAAAAAATTTTGGTGTCTGCTGTGATCTGCAGAGTGAGAAGGAAACCATAAACAGCCTCATGTTGTTTAATGAAGAGGCCCAAGCTTTACAGGAGACGTAATTCCTCATCCTTTACACAGTAGGACTCAAATCCTAGAGTGTCAGCCAGTAATAAGTGCTAACCATTTGGTCAAGTCTGCTATGCAATGATAGACACTATTTGCTTAGCATGATTCATCTCTGAATCATGTTGCATCAGAAGGGACGCTGCTAGGAGAAGGTTATTAAACTTCATGGACAAAAAGCTCTTCCAGTATGGTAATTACAGTCCTCATTTCGTAGTACACACACCTTATTGAACATGTCTTACTCTTGGTGACATATTTGTCTTGGAAGTATGTCAAAGCCTTCAGATTAAGTCCTGTAATGGGTTCCAGTAAATGATGGGTCTGAACCTTCTTCCCTCAGACTGAATTAACAAGTCACATCTCCAAATAGCATACTTCTCTCCACAAACATTATCCCAAAGCATTTGTCAGCAAATTCTTTGCCAAACCTCATTTCAAATGACTGTCATTGTCTCCCATCACTTAGGCCTGAATGTTTTTCTGTATTGAAATTGTGGTCTGAGGAATGCTGGAGATAGAACCACTCTACAAAATGTTTCCAAACCAGAGAAGACAGCACTTACCTCCTAAGTTAGCAGCAGCAGCAGCATCTGAACAGCAGCAGTGGCACAAGATGGCATTCTGTGTGTGCAGCTCTGTAGTAAAACTGTGTCTGAGACATGTAACTTAGATCTGTGGATGCGGCAGAGCCAGATATCCTAGATGCGGGCCATCGAGACCTTTAAAGATGGTAATCCAGTTTTGACTTAATTGGATAGATGTGGAAGTAAATGCAGAAATGTACTACCTCCAGCAGCCCTTGAATCAAGTTCTTCATGCTTAAAT
>WEIS01039746.1:0-12710 GCA_013389965.1 Todus mexicanus
GAGAATTGGTTCATTTGCACACCGGGTAACGAATCCACTTTTCAGACAACAAATGTGCTAATACAGAAATTAAGGTATAAACTAGATGCAGTTTCTCTCCCTTAGAAATTATTTTAAGCATCGAGGGGCTAAGTGCCCAGAATATTCTTGTGCCACCAGATCCTCTAACTTTTTCCACAGAAAAACACACCTGTGAAGTTGATACTTACACACTGCACACAATGAGCTTACATATGCACTTTAGTGGGATTTCTACACAATATCAATTGAGAACAGATTGCATTATATTTACAAACATAACCCTTGCCTATTGCACAGCAGTTGCTATGAATTAAGTTGAGAAAGTCAGAAGTAGAATGCAAGTCTTTCATCTAAATGTATACATATCAGGAGCAGAGGAGCAGTTCTAAAAATACTCCAAGTACTTTCATCAACCAACAACAAATAATAATTACAGTAGGGTAGGTTTAGACTGGACATTAGGAAAAAAATTTTCACAGAAAGAGTAGCAGCTACTAGAATAGGCTGCCTAGAGAGGTGGTTGAGTCACCATCCCTGGATGTGTTTAAAGGTCATTTGGATGTGGTGTTGGGGGATGTGGTTTAGGGGTGAACTTTGCAAAGTAGGGTTGATGGGTGAACTCGATAATCCCAAGGGTTTTTTCCAACCTCAATGATTCTAAATAAACTGGTCTTCAGCCAACCTGCCTCCAAAGATCAAATTTCCCTTCAAAAGGGAGAATGGATACAGGTTGTACAATTTAAATGAAACTACTAGATACAACTGAAAATAATTAGATGACTCAAGTGTTGACCAAGGAATAACCAGTCTTTTTTTTTTTCTTTTTAAAGTGGAAGTGTAGGCTCAAGTACACCTCTCCAATTATAGACAGGGTTATTAAATAAAAGCATAAGGCAGTGATACAAACTAAAACCTGTGCTAGGCACCACCAGAATACATACAAATTGGAATCTACATAATAATGAAAATTGAAATGTGAAGATATCATTAGAAATTGTGGCTTTACAAAGCATGTGATTCAGTTGTAAGCAAGCACTATATAAAACCAAAACAGGTTTTAAAGAATTTTTAAAGAATCCGAAGTATGCAATTGATTTTATTTTTTTCAGTCATTTGTTCAAAGGATAGTCTAAACATCCATTTAGTCATTAAGTGGTTGTAACAATTTTGAATACAACAGCACTTACCTTGGTATGGTCACACATTTTGTATTGCAATTCTGAGTGGTAATTGCCTTCTCAAGCTCATCCAGCTGTCCTGTTTTCTTCAGCTTCTTGACTAAGCTTTTCACTGCTTTTTCACACCACTTTTCCTCCTGACCATTCTGCTCACCACCACCAGCTCCTCCAGAGCCACCAGCAGATTTTTTCCACCCCAAAAGTCTCTTTACAACTGGTGGAGTGAATGGCAATATGGATGACATGGCTTTCACCGGACAGGACGCTCAGCAAGCAATAAATTAAAGAGATCCCCGTCTGACCCCTGAAAACACAAACCAAGATACACATTAGTACTGGGGTTTCACACGAAACAAATACCTTGCTTAGGACGTTTTGCTATCAAATGCCATAGGACACTGCACTCCAAAATAAGTCAGGTAACAGTTAAGTAGTCTCCATCACAGCTGGGTACTGCAATCAATACAGTTAACATGTAAGTTTGCTGCAGAGCTTTCAGCAGTTAGTGCAGAGTGAGTTTACTACTGGATGAGACGTTTAATTTTCCCTCAAGCCTTTCCTGGCTAAAGACAACTCCAGAAAGTACAGAAGTTAACTTGAGTCTAACTCTGCATCTAGGCTGGTTGGTTTTAGTCACTTAAAATTTTGCACAAGCGACTGACAAATAGCGCGCACACATATGCGCGTTCTGCCTGTCTCCAAACAAATTCAGCAAGCAAACCTGTATTTTTAACACCATTTCATCACACGGCTTGACAGAAGCCTTCCAACAATCAGTCACATCACAAGCCTTTTCCATTTTGATTGTGGTGTTTTAAATAACTATGAATTTTAGTTCCGCTGGAGACACTGATGTGAAATTCACTCCTAACTTTGGTAATAAGCTTACTCCCATCTTTTATCTGAGTTCAGAGGCCTACAGATAATGAACTATCTCACTGGCAGTACTTAAAATCATCAAGTCTCTCGAAATTTGTTGAAGGATACTTAAAATCTTAGTTTACAGGCACCTGAGTAGCAGAACTGTTTTCAATACTGACAGCCTTTCATTCAGGATCAACTACCCGATCAGGATGTTTATATGAAATGAAAGACTAGAAGGAACACTAAAACTTGGGACTATGTTTAGCATTCACTGGAATATGCCCTTCATATCATTTAAAAGAGAAATGATAGCCATTTAGAAAAACACATCTTGTTTTTGCTGCTTCTGTTAGGCTAGTTTTAGGTATTAAAACATACGCCCCAAATCAAACATATTGTATCAGGCAGACAGCTGTTAGAAATTGCTTCAGGACATAATGGTCCCACGGACAGAAGTATGGCGCTGAAATCAAAAACCAATCTTATTCCCAGGCAGCAAATGGGTATTTGAATTCCATAAAGTTGTCTTATTTCCAAGCTGTGCAAGTTAGCTCAGTCAGCTGAAAATACCTTGTTTTAGCTAAGAGCTAACACCACCTTCGGGCCGCTCGATTTGAACTTTCAAAGCAGCTTACATGCCTCTCCATCTTGTACAGGCACGCTCCTCACCTCTGTCCAAAATATACCAACTTCATCTTATTGAAAATTCTCATCTGCAAAACAGCATGGTTGATTTGGGATATTTCAGGCTATGGTATTCATGGTTAATTTATGCCTTGTCATAGCTTTGTGGTTTCAGTGAGGACCAACAAGTCAAACACTAAATTATACTCTACAGGTAACCTTAAATCATAACTTTTCAACTTCCACAAAAAAAGAACATTCAGCAGGAACGACATTTCAGTTTCGACTAAATCATACCTCCACAAACCAGCTTCTGAGAGCACCTAAAAATATGACTGAAGCAAGAATTGTTTTCTGAGGTCAAGAAGGCAGAGGTTCCAATTAACCAGGACACTAGATTAACACCGGTAACTTATGCAAGTCATGTAAAACAATCTATCCTAAATCAGAGAATTATAAAATGGTTTGGGTCAGAAGGGCCCCCTCAAGGCCACCTAGTGCACCCCCCTTGCAGGGAGCAGGGCCATCTGCAACCAGAGCAGGTTGCTCAGAGCCCCCAACAACCTCCCCTGCAATGGGGACAGGGATGGGGCAGCCACCACCTCTCGGGGAAACCTGGGCCAGGCTCTCCCCACCCTCAGCACCAACAATTTCTCCCTTCTCTCCAGCCTAAATCGCTCTCCTTTATTGTAAAACCATCATCCCTTGTCTTGTCAATAGAGGCCATGGTAAAAAGTCACAGTATTCATTCTCATACCAGACTATATTGTAAAGAATAGAAGTTCTTTTTGTATTAATGTAAAATTATTACAGAATCGTCCCAAATATTTCAAACTACAGGTTTTGCAGACTGCAGAAGTAGCAAACACAAGAAAAACATCAAAAATAAACTCAATACCCAGCATTTTCAAGTTAAACACTGACTAGGACACACTCAAGGTTTCACAGGGAAGCAAGACCACACAAAAGCTTCCTTCCAGAGGAAGCCCAGCTCTCCTTCCTTTCTTTCCTATGGCACCACCATCACCTCAGTACCTCTGATAATACCTTTCCACAAAGACTCAGCATGATAACCAAGTAAAAACTGACCAAATCGTTGTCTTGTTTGTTTTGTTTTGGTATTTTATGGTGGGACGTGGGGTTTTTTTGTTCTGGTGGAGGGGTTTTTTCTGAATTAATTTTCCTCCAGGTTAACAAGCCACCCTGGTTCACAGATAGAGCCATAAGTACTCAAGTTGATGTCAGGTGAATTACAGGAGTATGGACAGAGCGCTTCAACAGCACTGTTAGCGTTGACTGTACTGCTGCAAACGCAACCTGGGCACATACTTTAAATCATTTATCTCAGTGGTAAAGCCAAATTCAAAAGCCTTCCTCCCTTTTCTGCATGTTCAGAACTCTTTACAGGCCTGGGAGTGAAACACATTAGATCCCTAACCCAGTATACTGAACAGCTCCGGAGGTGAAACTGGAGGCTTGATAGCCTCTGCTGGTTTATTAAATACTAAAGATGGGTTTCTGAAACAGGGAACTGCAACCACTTGGAGCTTTATAAAAAGACCAAGCCAAAGAGGATAGCCTCTTTTGCTTCAAAGATCACATTGTAAACAATAGCAATTGATAGCATAATATCTGAACACTAAATTCACTGCTGACAGATACAGGCAACCAAGTACCACTATCACTGCTTATCCACACACCCATTCTTCTCCCGTTTATGAAGCTCGCTGACACGTAATAAACATATTTCCTGTTCTTTTCGCTTCAAATTTGACACCTTTCAGTGCTCCAGAATACTCCTTTGATTGCCACCCTTATAAAACACTCACTTCAGTAGGGTTTCATTTACCACCATGGTAAATTGCCTATTCTTCCAGGCCCTCTAAGTATTCTCAATGCTTTTATCTAATTTTTCAGCTTTACAATACTCCTTGTGATGAGGGTGTCCAATTTTGCAGTATTCTCTCCCTTAAGACGTAACACTGATCTATATATCGTGTTCTGTATTCTCTGGTGCTCCCTTTTTCTCAACCCAAGATTTGCTTTTCTGCTTCAAACGCACACCGAGTGATTTGAGTCTTGCAGCAGGCAAGAATTTAGAAACCCCAGATGTTTCAGTTTTTCTTTATAATTGAACTCTCATACTATTTTGACATAGAGGCAAAAAGAAAAGTGGTTTTTTTTTTAATTTTCCCATTTTCAGCACCATGTAAGCTCAGACCTAACTAAACAGAAACTTCCAGGTATTATACTTAAGGTTTAACCAGCTCCCTCCTCACAGGTGCGTGTGCTCATCCAGCTTCTGTAGAAGCTGTCAAAGCACAGGTTGATCTGATACCCCTGTGAAAATCAGCTTTATAAAAAACTAAAAAACCACAAAGCGACAGGCTTAAGGAGCCCTTTACTACAATGATTACGGCAGCTTAGCAGCTATTTAAGAAGAACAACACAACATGCACCACAGCTGCAGACTAAGAGCCTGGGAGGCTTAAACTAACTTCTTCCTTCTAGCCACTGCTTTGCCATGTCAGGGATTTGCCAGGAGTATCAATAAGAATTTCACTGAGCTATTCCAGTAGCGGCCCCTTATCTTTCGAAGGCTGAGCAGAGAGAATGTGACACAAGTAGGGCAGGACTTCATTCAGATTAATACTTCAGCCGATGGTGATGAATACTCACGGGAGAGTATTTCGGCCAGCTTAATTTACGAGGAAGCAGCACTCTGCTCCAAGCCTAGAGGAGTCACTGCGAAGTGCAAGGCGTGGTTAGGTTGAATTAGGATAAATGGAAATTATGCCAAAAAAAAAGGGGCAGCAGTAGAGAAATTAGTAAGAAATAGTCTACTGCTCCAGAAGAGTGCTGCATCCAGCCTAGTGCTCGGTGTCCGAAGGAGGCAAAAGGCCGTGCTACTCAAAGAAAAGTGCATGAACCTGGATGATTTAAGTAGCCCATTCTCCCCAGAATTCTTCAGCATCGCAAACTGCTACAGCATGAAATTTAAAGGCTACATTCCTACCCATTCCCTCTAGCAGCCATTTATGGACCTGTTGCCCACAGTTTCACCTAACCCGTTCTTGAACCTGCATCCGCAACCTCTTGTGGCAGACAGCATCAGAACTAAACTGGCCACTGCTTGAAGTACTTATAGCTATTTTAGTTTATTCTCTTCCTCGTTCCAGAAAGTGCCTCTTGTTCTACCACTGCGAGCTTTGCTGAAGAACTGCTTGTATTCATCCTGACCGCAAGCTTCACGATTCTGTACACTTGAATCACGTCCCTCCCTCGAATAAAGGACTATCAGCCTTTTGTCACAAAGGAAGTATCTGAACACAGCTCATACAGTTTGGGAAGCTCCTCTGTACAAATGCCAAGCCTGAAAGCTTTACTACTTCAAAGAAACTACAATGACTTGAAGACATTGCGTAAGAACTGACAGGAAGACCATCGAAAAATTCTATCAGTCTCTGGTTATCTTTTCACATACCATTTTGGTCATATTATCCTAAAGCTCTCAACACTAATTAAAATAAGAAGTACAACGATGGAAACCTACACCTCACGAGGAAAGTGAAGATAGAAGGTGGACAGCATGTCTGCTGCTGAACATCTAGCAGGAGCTCAAAGGAAAACTAGGAGCCCTACACTTGCGTTGGGTTATGACTGTATCCACCTAGACAGTCTGACACAGTGTTTACACTAATGGGCTTAGGAATCACTTGTTGCAGCTCATTTTTGACCAGCAAATCCCTTTCAACACCTGTGACTGTAACTATCGCCTTCAAATTGATAGAGCAGTTTTGATCTCCCTTACTCGAGATGCGTCCTCTCCTGCACTGTCACTGTTGACACTAGCCTCTTGCTAAGAAGATGCCTCTGTACACTTTCTTCATCCAAAAAAAAAAAAAAAAAGAAATGCTTTTTCCCCCAAACGCACCCAGAAAACAATCTTCGCCAACACTGCAAAAATAAACACATTTCCATGCTGCTAAAATGGCTGCATATTAAATACATACTAAATACGTAATACCCCTTCTTTGCCGTAGAGTTGTTGTGATTTCCTTGTAGACCACAACCAGCCATCTCCAAAAAAATGAGTACTCATGTAAGGTCCTTAAAACCAAAGGCTGTACACGTGATTCACCCTCACGTATTCTTTGCACTGTCTCTCCTTGCTCACTTTCCTCTTAGGAGGCCCAACACCATAGCTCAAATTTGGTCTGCTACATTCCTACGCCCTATTCCCACTACAACACACTGAGACCCTGAGAGTAAATCCAGAGAGATTTTCAAGACCCTCTTCTGAGCTCATCTAGAGCTGAGTATCAAGGCACCAGTACAATACATAGCATAAACCTTCCACTGTCTTGTCCATTTCCACATTCTCTGGGTCGTGCCCTAAAACTGCAGCTCTGAATGCTCGAGGAGCATTCCCTGTGGCTGCCCAGAGAGCGGTATGATTGCTGGAACACAGGGCACACGTGCAGCTATTCCCAACAGATTAATACTGGAAAATTTACAAATTGTCTAACTTTGGTCGTATCCGTTTCATCTCTGCCCACATAGAGCATCTCTGTTTCCTGATGCACACGCGTTTCTAAAGCTGGGCAAACAGTGTCATAGCTGGCAACTTCTAAAGTCAGAGTTTGAGTCACGTCTGCTATTATTCCATTCTACTCTGCTTCTCTGGAACAAGTATTAAATATTAAACCCATGATCCCAGCAATAACTAACCATAAACGATGAAGAAAACCTTCAGGGCAGCATGCTAGCAGACTAAAATCTTTTCGTGAAATTTTCCTTTCCCTGAGTATCTGGAACATACTATGAACACACTGGTGCTACCAAAAATATCTAGTGATTTCTGGCTAATTTATTCTAAAGCCTTATGCAACATGTTTCATATCAGTCTGCCTATTCGCCTTAAAACTTGAAATAAAGAAATCTGATCTCTCCTGGTTTTACTAGAAGTATTCTGGCTTAGAGGAATTTCATCTGTGAGAGCTCCTCTGGAATAAAGAGGACAGAAGTTAAGCTGCTGAGGAAAGAAGCTCGAGGAAAATAATTCGCGGTATTTGAGAGTCTACAAGCTTGTTTCTTCCCTACTTTAGTCCTATATTTATGATATTTTTTTTTTTAAGGTAACGTTTTCTCCTTCAATCCTGGAATTTGAATGAGACTCTTCATCAATTCCAGCAAGTGGGTGATGTTTCAGATCTTTTAGAAGGCCCTTTCCATTCAAATGCATCGCTGTGACTTCACTGGCTGCACCATAAGGTAACATTAACCGAAGCACAGGGTATTCAAGGCAGCCTCGAGACCTTACCCTAAGTGAAACACTTCTGAGAGATATAGTTCTAAAGGGCATAGCTTACAGAGTTCCGCACGTCTCCTATATTAAGCCAAAGTCATTAAGGCTCCGAGAAACGATGAAACGAGTATTTCATCTTGCACTGAGCAGAAGCAAAACAGAACTAATTTATGGTCTGCTTCTGGATCCTTGAGGCTGTGTTGTTCCAAACAACAAGGAGACAGCTTATTCCCAGTAGAATCCGACAATGTTCTCCCCAGTGTTCATGACCTCAGCTCGTGGGGAAACCTGAATTCTGTATGAAGCTCAAACTAAAACCAAAGCCAGTCTTCTCCCTTTCAGATAGAATACACTCTGGTTAAATCACTCAGTGGAACAGACAAGAGGAGACACTTCACTCCTACTGCACCCGCAAAAGTGCTATTGGAGTTTCCAGAAGGGCTAATTCTTTCTCCTTCCCCTAGAAACGTGTTTTAAAGACGCTTGGTTTTGTCACGCTGCAGAAGGTCAAACCTGCCACCACATACATGTCTCTTATGAAGAAGACAAGAAACTGAGATGATGCCCACCCTTCTCTCATCACATTCATGTCAGAGTAGGACAGCTTCAAGTATTCCCTTCCCGGGTTTGAGGAATTTTGCTTTAGGGAGGGTAGAGGTGAGAGCTAAGGTATGAAGAATGCAGCCCTCCTGAGCTCCCTCAGAGACACCCCCAAGTTCAGCTTTTCAGCCAATTAGGCCAGCAGTGGGGAGTGGCTCTGAAGAGCTCCCTCCCAAAGGGCTCCATCTGGCCCGCAGCCCCATCTGGCCAAAGCTCCAGAAGGAAAGCCGAGGTCTGGGTTCAGCTTTGACAGAAGCCGATGAGGTTCATGGCGGGCTGCTCGTGATTTTCAGGGGGCCACAGGAGTGAAGAAAATTCTCCCTCTAGGTTAGCTTTCAGATAAGGACTTTCTAACATGCCTATATACAGAATCAATTTACACATTAACTGTTCAGGTACACCCTGCTCTAGCATTGCAAAGCATCTTGAAACTCTCAATAACTGCATTATCTTCATACAGCTCACTGAAAACAGAATTGCCCATCTACTTTGAAGGCAGACTTTTTTTTTTTTCCCTCTCACTCATTTCGTGAAGTTTGATTATGAATCAAGAGAAAATTCACGTTTCTCTCACGCAGAACTAAAATAAGCATGATCACGACGGTATGAAAGAACCAGAAGCTGGGCTTTTTCTCTGATCACTGAGGACTATCACAAATAACAGGTAAATCTAGCAATGCCATTAGAAAATTAGCACATTAACGTGCATTCGTGATACACTAAAACTGCATGCAGCTGGAGACACAAGAAAGAAGAAATGTTAATTTTACTGACCTTTTATTAAACTACTAATAGGACTGACGTATTTTAGCGACTCTCCTAGAACTGCAAAACAACAAAATTACCACAACTGCAGTCGACCAATCCACCTGTCTAAGGAAAGCAGAAAACTTCTTCCACTTAGCGTTATGAACAACCTCGAAGTGTTGCTCATTAAAGCTAAAAAAACCTTAACAGCCCCACAAAAGCACTGAATAAGCGCTTCAAACCCCAGCCCTTCAAGCCTCTCTCACCTCATTTGCTTTAACTTAAATTTTGCAGGTATAAGAGGCAAGCATCAGTTTCATTACTTTAGAAGACAAAATATTGCCAGGGTAAATAAGACAGAAATACTCACGGAGCTGACTACCAGGTACCCCAGGTAACTGTTTCAGTCTTCATCTGCCCAGCTTAGCAGCTTCTCCACTTTGCTAAACCACAAACAATTGCATTTAACAATTAAGTTAATGCAAGTTCACTTTCCATACAGGCCTAAATGTGCTTCCAACAGCCCAGGCCAGCCCCTCACCCCCTCGATAAGCACAGCTCACTCTGCGCCGGAGAGTGTCTTACGCTAAGCTCGTATGCTCCAGGGTAATTAAATCAAGCTCGAGCCCCGGACTAAACTGATTGGAGACCCAGGAACCGCTCTCTCGCAGTGTCTTTCTTGGTCTCGCTTCACGCTATGACTGTCAAAGGCACAATCATATTAAAATGTCACCTGGAAGGACACCTGACTGTTTGCAACACCGCTGGAAGTGGAGAGCAACGTTTAGGAAGGTTGCCCTGCAGTAGCCAATTTCTTCTAGCCCAGAGAGTACTGAGCGCAGGGCCGCCCGTACTCTCCATTCTATTACAAAAAAACTAATCCCATCGCATGACCTGCAGCAATTCAGTTTAACAAATCAACAATTACAAATATTTTGGCAAAGTAAGCTTAGGTATTGTTTGCCTCTCGGCACAGTTCACAACCAGTTTGTGGCTTTATGATAAAAGTCATTAAATCCAATCTGAAAAGCAGAATTTACAGCTCACTTAGCAAGTCAGGCCCATAAATGGATGCTTTCAATTACAGGGCATTTACATGCACAATCATTAAGGCTGGGCTGAATACGTTTGAAAACTCCAGAATAATTTTATAACAATTAAAAATTTGCGTACTGTTCCTTGTATAAACAAAACTTCGGGATTCTCTCCGGTCTCAAGCAGGGCTCAGCTGCGGCGTCACCCAGAACCTACCAGGAAGCCTGTTCTCCCAGCACTTTTGTGGGAAAGGGATTAGAGAGAAGGAAACAAGTTTTGGTTTTGAAAGTTGCTCCCAGTAGCAGAGATTTTTTTTTTTTTTTCCTTGAGCTCAAATAAACTCAATTATATCAACCAGTGCTCAGCACTTCTGAAAGATCAGGTGGAACAGGAAGATGGAGGAGGACCCAAGAGGGCCTTTCATTTGGAGATTCACTGTAATTCAAGCTTATTTGATTTTGCTCGCAAGTCCAGCTTCTGGGTAGAAGAAAATAAGAGATTAGTTCAGAGACCGATTTTTTTAACCCCGTGGTGGTTTTTTTTCCCCAATTGTGTTCTCCTTTTTATCATCAAACAGCATCTCAGGGAAGGTGACAGATTCTTCCCTGAGATTATATTACACACCTCCAGCTTTTTCTGTAAGGAAAACCGGATCTTCAAACGCTTTCCTTCATTTCAGTGACTGTCGCTCTGGTCTGAGTTTGACCCACGCAACCCCAGAGCAATCAATCAGCTACCAGTAACTCTATTAAACAGCAAAACTCATTGTTAAACACATGCTCAGACTAATCCTCGAGCTAACTTTCAACCACCTTCAGTGAGATCCTCCCCTTCCTCTTTTTAAAGGCATTTGTAACTAACGCTATCTCTCCTCACGATAGTGCCAAACAAATGGGGGGGAAGGGACTTCAAAAAACCTCCCTTTTATTTATACCATCACCCCCCTCTTGCTCAAGACAGTTTGCGAATGCTGAAGTTCTAAAGCTACGCCTCAGGACAAACACAGACACAGAAACCAAGAAAATAAACTTAAAAAAATCTATTCCCGCACCGTGCAAGCTCTGCAATAAAGCACAGAAAAGTCTAAACAGCAGCCTTGACCTGATCAGAGAAGATTTTCACTGCAACAGGAGGGTTGGTGGGAGTTTTTTTGTTTGTTTTGGGTTTTTTTTCCCCTCTTTTTCAGCCTGGAGAACAGAGCAAAGACTAAATCAGTCTCTCACTACAGAGTCCAGACCCCACAGAAATAATGTCATGAATCAGCCTGAAAGTACAGCTCTCTGGGCTAAGAGAGGAGCACTCGAGAGCAGGCAAGCCTGCTGTTACGCGCGGCCTCCTAATAAGCTGTCATTATCAACTCCTTGCTGCAGATGGAATCTGGCTTGTTTATAACCACGAGCAGCGATAACACGAGCCCTACATGCAACGCACGCAGGGTTGCGGCGCTGGCGAACCCAGTAAGCAAAACTTTTCCTCTTTAACTTCTGAGGTGTTTGAAAAGAGCGCCACGCACGGGGGCTCTGCTTTTGCCATCAAAAACTGCGACGGGACAACCAAAAAGGCAGCAGCCTGAATCCCAGCTGTTTGATTCAACAGCTCTCCAAGACTACCACGAGGGTTCTTCACTCACCCATTATCTTTTTTTCCCCCCAAAGTGAAGACTAAAAGCTAGTGCTGTGACACATTCCTCCTCTTCCCCTCCACCCCCTACAAAAAACTGCCAGTGGGAACCCCACGACTCTCCGCAGCCAACACAGACTCCTCGCTTTTACCACAAGGTAACTTCTCCCACAGCGCTTATCATAGAATCCCAGAATGTTCAGGGTTGAAAGGGATCTCAAGAGATCGAGTCCAACCCTCCTGCCAGAGCTGGATCACCCACAGGTTACAAAGGAACATGTCCAGGTGGGTTTTGAAAGTCTCCAGAGAAGGAGACTCCGCAACCTCTCTGGGCAGCCTGTGCCAGGCTCTGGCACCCTCACAGTGAAGAAGTTCCTCCTCACGTTGAGGTTGAACTTCCTATGTTTAAGCTCACACCCATTTCTCCTTGTCCTATTGCTGGACACCACAGAAAAGAGGTAGATGATGAAGCACTTAGCAGATTATGTTTGTTTACATCTCACAACGCACAGGTAACTGCAGCATCAAAGCACCTGAGAAAAAAAAAAACACAACACAACAAAACAAAACAAGAAACCCAACAAACCCCACTGATTTCAGTTCACCTGCACAGATCCCAGTGTCAGCAGCAGCGAGCGGGGTGTTGCACATCCACTGAGGGACAGAAGGGACCCGAGCGAGAAGAGAAGAGGGGGCAGCAGGGACCCCAGAGA
>WEIS01039747.1:4081-16473 GCA_013389965.1 Todus mexicanus
CCCTGTTCAAGAGAGACAAGGAACTACTGGAGAGAGTCCAGTGGAGGGCTACAAGCATGATTAGGAACATCTCTCTTACGAGGAAAGGCTGAGAGACCTGGAGCTGTTTAACCTGGAGGAGAGAAGGTTGAGAGGGGATCTTAGCACTGCTAATAAATACCTAAGGAGCGGGTGTCAAGAGGATGGGGCCAGTCTCTTTTCAGTGGTGCCCAGTGACAGGACAGGGGGCAACAGGCACAAACTGGAACACAGGGAGTTCCACCTGAATGTAAGGAGAAACTTATTTCCTATGAGGGTGATGGAGCCCTGGAACAGACTGCCCAGAGAGGTTGTGGAGTCTCATTTAGAGACTTTCAAAACCCACCTGGACATGTTCCTGTGCAACCTGCTCTAGGTGAAGTCTGCCTTGCCAGGAGGGTTGGGCTAGATGATCTCCAGAAGTCTCTTCCGTTCCATGGCTCTGTGATCTTGCCGTGTGTCAGACTGCACGCAGTCACAACAGCAGATAGTCTTTGTGTAAGACTTAGAAACTGAAACTTGATTTCTCTGCAGTCTATAATTAAGGGCTGTGTTGAGTCTCGTAGGAGAAATACAAGAATTAAAAGCTTATATGAAGTATGAGGAGCATCATTCTGTAGGAGACTTGAGGAGAACAGCAATGCTCAGTAACTATCACAGGAGTCTAGCACTACCCATAGAAGATTACTCTTGGTGCTAAAACATTGCTAATGATTTAAAGTTAAGTTTTGGGTTACTTTAGCACTACAAACTTGTATTTCAACATCATCACATAAAACATTTCCCTAGAGAGTATAGATGTATCGTGTATTTACTTCATTTGACTCAGTGCTAATCTTGTTTATGATTCTCAGTGCAAGGAGGTTGGCAGCAAACAAAGAATATAGGACACGCTTTGCCTCAAGGTTATCTTTCTGCCATTCTAAGAATGTCAGTTATGGTCCATCGTGTGTTGGCTGAATTTATTTTATATGCTCTTTTTATATTCATAAGTGGTACATGAATATAATGTGGCAAATTCATACCCGTATTAGAATTCTGAATTAGAAAAAAATACTTGCTACTGATTCTTAGTAAGAAGCTGACTTGGTGCATGGCAGATTCAGTTCCTAGGACTCAAAATCTGCCCTGTGAGAGTGGGGGGTTCTTAGTATTTTATTCATATTTTTGTTCGGGATTTGATGAAATAAGCTGATTGCTGCTTGGGCTTTGTGGACCTGTGAGGAAAGGCATTTATATGATCACTAAGGACGACTCAGCTTCTTTCTCAAAAGTGGTAACTACCTCGACTCTCATCAGGATTGACAGCTGCTTAAGAAACTGTAAATAGCCCCATGCCACAGGCGCTTCTGTTTGTGTTGGGCCAGTCCCCTCTTTGTTTAGGTTATGGCAATTCACTGATCTTTAAAGATACGGGAATATTAAGTGCTTTTGCCTCATATTTAGGCCTTGGTCTTTAATACCGAGTTTAGTTTGAAGTCGCTCTCTTCAGTACCTCCTAAGGAAGGCATGGATGATGGCTATGAAGTATTTTTCCCTGTGTTAGTAATTGAGGAAGGTATTTAATTCTCAGCTGTAAAAGACAATTATTTTTTTAAGTAGTGGGCATGGGTAGGTTTACCTGATAGCTTTCTGAGTATTTAAAAACAAGGCTGTATTGGAAAAATAATATTTTTTAAAGCGTTTTGCATGTGGAATGATTTATGTAAGAATTTACAGTGGGGTTAGGGAGAGTTAAGTTAAAGATGCAAGTTTAGTCCTAAACAAAATGAGACTTAGGCTTGTTTTTGTCATCTGTATAAGCCTCTCAGAATTCAATACTCTGTGTTATACAGGTGTACATCAGCAAAGTATTTGTATTGGTAGAGTAACTATTAATTTTTGCTTGATCCAGTCCTGAGATCTTTCCGTTTCTGCTACTGGATGTAGTTTCATGATTTTTTTCAGTGTGATATATAGAGGATTTGGAAGTTGCATCTGGAAATGGGACTATGCTCCCTGGCGAGCCAGTAGAAGAGATGGACCATTGGGGTGGAAATGTTCAGCAGTCTCATGTTGCCAAGCACATCAGCTGCCAAGCTCCGTTAGCAGCTTCAGCCACTTTAGTGAGTGGACTGAATCCTTAGATGTCACCCTGTAAGCATTAGCTGGTAACTCTGGTTAGTTCTGCAATAACAGGAACAATTTTTAATGAATAAAATAGCGTATATATTTCGGTTTTCTTTCCCCAACATCCTTAGTGTGTATGGTTAATTTTCCGTGTGAATGGTTAATTTTCTTGGCAATAACGCCTACACTTCTTAACCAGCAACCACAATAAAAATACACAGACATCACTCGTGTTTGAAGGCCAATGCTTTTTATCTAATCTGCCATTTTCAGGAAGAGTTAATTGAACTGAGCTTGGATGAGTGGTCCTCTTTTAACTGGCTCACAAATTGTGGCAATAAGTACCTCTCCGTATGTAAATTTAAAACCAAGAAGCTCTAAACCAGCGAGTGAAATTAATCAAAATACTGGCTGCACTGGGTTTGGCTGGGATAGTTAATTTTCATCATAGTATTGTGCCGTGTTTTGGATTTCTGGCCGAACCAGGCAAACTGCAGCATCACTTTGTTTGTGCTAGTGGGAATCCCCCCCGGGTTAGGTGGGCGGCTGTTCCACAGCGCTGCGAAACGAGCGTCACCTACCGGAGAGCACAAAAATCTGATTGTCTTGGCAGGCACCAAAGGAAGGAAGGAGCTGGCAATTACAGGAAAGTCGTAGGAGTGGGTTGTTGGGGGGTTTTTTGCTGTTCAGCATTGATTCAGTATGACTGCAAAACAAAAAGTAACACAGATTTGCAGGTACGCAGGCCTAGGTTTGCAGTGCAGAATGTATTGCTTTATCTTTGTGCTCTTAAAACTGTGTGTGTGTGAGCCCTGTGGCAATAACAGAGGGGCTTTCCTTGGCTGTAGGAGCTGTCTACATTTGTACAGAAGACGTATTCCCAAGCAAACGTTTGCAACAACTCATAGATCAGCAACATAAGCTGCGTGCAGATGTTCCAGCTGAAATCACACAGAAGATCAAATTTGGAAACAGTATTTTTGTTGAGCACGCAGCAGACCTGGTAAGTAGTAGCACGAATTAAGAATGCAGCATTATTACGCTGTAATCCGGTAACCACAGAGTTTTTTTGCTACAGGAGACCTTTCAAAAGGCTAAAAGTGAACTAAGGTATGTAATGAATACTTCCCAATCTTTGCAATTTGCTGCTAGAGAACTATTACAGTGTTTCATTGTAAAAAAAAAATATTTAAAAATATAAACCCATGTTTTTAAAAACTGAATCACGTAGTGGATTTTTGTAATTCGTTGTATTTATTAAAATGTATCAGGCTTAATTGCTACAGGTTTTACCGCAGCTCCTAGGGAGATCTTCATTGAGTTTGGGGACAGGGTATTAATATATATGCAAACGATGGTCTGTATCCTCACTGATTTGCAGTATAAGACCAGTGTTGTTAAACTGCAGTTTTAGTATATGGGTGGAAAGGCACAAAAAATGATGCCTGGAATAGGTAATGGCACAACAAAACCCCAGCAGTGCAGCTGCCTTCTCCCTCTGCTGGTAATACGTAATAAAAAGATGCAAATTTCAGGACTGTATTCTCGCCTTGTCAACCCACATTTTTGTGTTTTCTTCTTAAGTAGCCACCAATATGCTCTTATTCTCAGAGTATCCGGAGTCTGTTTTCTCTAAGGCTCTAAGGCGCTTGTTCAATCATTCCAATTGGGTTTTTTTAATCATAAAATCATAGAATAATTAAGGCTGGAAAAGACCTCTTAGATCATCGAGTCCAGCCTATGACCTACCACCACCACTCAGCTAAACCCTGCCACTAAGTGCGGCATCCAGTCTGGCCTTAAACACCTCCAGGGACGGCGACTCCACCACCTCCCTGGGCAGCCCGTTCCAATGTTTAATAACCCTTTCTGTGAGTTTGCAAGTGTAAGAAGATCTTGTGTGTTAATGTGCTTGCCACTTACCTCGCTGTGTGGTTCAGGCAGCAGCTGACCTCCCTTTTCTCTGTCCCTTTCATTGGAAATAGTAAAGTGTTAATTGTAGCTTCTGGAAGCTACGGAGTATGTTACTATAAAACGGAGAGAATCACCGTATAGTAGTGTGTACACCTCTCTAAAATACCCTTAAGACACTGCACTCGCTGGTCCAGCAACTGCACAGTACATTATTACGATTCACATCTTGCTACCTATGGGTGCAGTTTGTGCGGCTGTGTGCGTATCCACGCACACAGGATGCTCTGCTATCTAGAGATAGACAGATTAGAGCAACTGCAGTAGAAACCCAACTCGCAATTACATTCTGCATTTTCTTTCACGTCAGTTTTTTTTCTGACTCGCTTCATTCTGAAAAATCCAGTTGTTCGTCTATTCACTTGAAAAGAATGAGTCTCGTAAGAACAGAGAACCACATACAGACACTGAAGTGTTTGAAGTGCAACATAATTTCCTGTAGGTATACCAGTAAGTAAAACAAAAAATTTCCATTTTCCAGAATGGAAAGCAGTCATTAAGTCTTCAGAGTAATTTTTCCCCAGCTGGGGAGAAAAAAAAAAAAGCGCCTTTGATATTCTAATATTATTTATTTTGTAAAAAGCAGCTCGTTTAGTGCAATAGATCTTACTCGAATTCCGACTTGAGAATTACAAGTTAGTTTTAAAAGCTGTGGAATGCTGGAGGATATTATATGTAATTTTGGATGCATGTAGGAAGCTCTTAGCTGCGAACCTGCACCAATCAAGAGCTGTGACTTTTCACTGCTTTTTTAGCCAGAAGCTGAGATTTTCACCATGAGCTTGTTCTCCTTTCTACGCTGCTGCTCTTAAAGACAAGATACTGGGCTACAAGGGCTTTTCATCGGATTAATCTGATTGATTATTCTCGTGTCAGAGAAGATGCGCTCTATAAAATATTTGTGAGCTAAACTTCCTGTAATTGAAATGTGTGGCCACTTCAAATTATTCAATTAGTGCAACCTTAAATAGGGAGGATGCAAGTTGCAGCTATTCATGTTTATAAGAGCCTTAATCAATATGGGTTTGACGTAGCAACTGTGTATTTTATTGTCAATATGTCATTAGTGGAACAGCAGCATATTCTCTTCACATCTCCTTTGAGTATTTATTGCTGGTCTCCAGTTCTCAGTGTTTCAGTGAGATCCACTCCTACAAAACGGGAATGGTTTAGGATTGTAGTGTTGCATTCGTGAGATTTTGAAATGCCGGTAAATAACTGATTTAATAAGTCCGAGCTGCAGATAACTGTACATTGCAGTTTGGTCTCTGGGTTTTTTTCTTAAGGTAAAACTACAACACATTTATGAAAAATGGTTACTAGTGAGACTTCAAGATCCACAAACTCACTTCATGATTAGAAACTCCATCAGCTCGTATTTCAGCGATGGTGTCTGTAGTCGCTACCTTGATTTTACGGAGTTATTTGAAGTGTCTTAACACCGACTGTTTGTATTTTGTGGTAGGACAGCTTTCACAACTGCATTACCAAGAGGATTTCCCTGCTGCTCATGCGAGGCATGGTGCGCTTGGTGGTCGTAGACTCTATCGCTGCTTTGTTTCGATGTGAATTTGGAGTTTCAGATTCCGTTGCGAAGGCTCAGTATTTGCAGACGTTCGGAGCGCAGCTTCACAGCTTAAGCACTAGATTCAGGACTCCAATAGTGTGCGTTAATCAGGTATGGCACCAAATTGCTTCTCAGTTTATAGGGACCATTTAATAAATGGCTGGAGTGGGGTGGGGAGAATCTGTGTCTGCAGGGTTTTGTATTTAACACTGCCAACGGAGTATTTAATGACTGATGGAAACTGAAGCTTCCTTAAACTGATGTACTTTAAACTAGTAAATTTTTACTTTTCAAAGTTGAAGAATCTAATTTAAGCACTCTGCTGTTTGTGTTCTCAAAGGTGGTCCATTAACGCTAACAAAAATGGGTATGTATTAGCAACTGCACAAAGCACCACACTAAAATAAGATTGCTTTCCTGACGCTGGCTTCAAATGCCATGACCAGCAGGATTGCTCTGGGAGCTCTGCGTGCACATGCGCAGGAGACAGTGAAACACCAGGGCCTCTGCTGCGTTTTTGTGTAGCTCAGTGTTTTGGTGTAACTGCTGAGATTACTAAAGCATTAGAATGCATGGGAGCTGACGTGAGCCGAGCCAGAAAAAGGCCACTGTGATACCAGTTAAAAAGGACATTCTTTGGAGGAAACCAGCCAAGATACTGCTTCTGGCCTGCAGAAGCAGCTTGCCACTGCTCTTAGTCGAATTGCAAACCGAAGGAGCACATGAATGCTGGAGATGAAGCGCTGATACTTGAATTGTGGCCTGAGAAAGGGGTTAGTAAGTGTGTGGGCTGTCCACCGTTAGAAACTTCCTTTCTGGAAGGCCCTTCCATCAAATAAGTACTCGGCACTGAGGTTTCCTTCTCACTGCAGAAGAGGAGAGGTAGGGAGAAAAGCTGAATTTGAGAAGTGACAAATGAGAAGAATTTCGTATCAGGAAGAGATTCCAGAAACATCAAGTCAACTGTTGTTTGTTTGATTTGTTTCTCTTCCCTCAGAGGAGTTCTGGAACTACAGGGTGGCAGTGTGTGCTCCTTGGCTAGCTTCTGGGGTGCTCTTGAGTATGAAGGCTGGCTGCCTGCCTGCCTTTCCTGGGGGTTCTGAGGACCCACCTAGCAGGCAAAAGAAGATGTGTTTTAAGCTTAAGATGTCTAGATGTGTCCAGGCTGCTTTGGAATAGCTGAGCATGAGAGGGAAAAGAGTGATTGAAGAGAGCTTCTGAGGTCTGCCTTCCCACGGTGGGAGTTGTACGTAGGTGCTGGCTCACAATAAGTGAGGTCACTGCCCGATGCTGAATGACAACAGGCTGAGCAAAGGATCCATCAGGACTGCTCTCGGAAGGTGACTCATTGCATCAGCCTTTCTGTTGCTACGGAAATAAACTGTGAATGTAGTAACTTTGAGGAAAATTGCAGCTGTAAAGTAACCTGTGCTGTACATTATATTTAAAGAAGTGCCTATGACGTAGTTTGCTGTACTTTGTGAAGGACTTCTGCGAAAGAATCATGTCATTAAGAGGCAGTTGAGGTGTGGATTTTTCTACATAGTCGTCAAAGGCAAACTGCTCCACTAAGCCGGCCTTCAAAGGTAGTGAAATCATTGAGAAGACGACACCTTGTGGAGATTGGGGCTTCAGTACTTTTCATCTACACAAACAGCATCAGAACAGCTTCGCGTGTGGGTGGGGGTTTTGTTTGCCTTTCTTTTTAAAAAAACCCACAAGAAACAAGCATCTTGTGTTAGTTAAATTCATGTACGCTGTAGTCACCTAAACAGTTGCAGCACTGTAAACTAAGCGAATACTTCACAGCTTCCATTTAGTTTGCCTTGAAAGAAAAAGGGGTTTCGAACTTGGCTGAATATGAGGTCCAATAACTTGGATTTCTCTTGGCTTCGTTCCCTTCCCTGCCCTTCTGCTTGATAAGAACAAACACGTAACTGCAGGGCAACTGCAAACTGTTGTTTTTCTGCTTTAGGTGACCGATGCAGTGAGCGAGCTGGAAGCTGCTCAGCGCGGTTGTAGGTAAGTCATCCGCAACAGAGACGTCACAATGGTCGTACACAGCAGCATTTAACCACTGTATTTTTTATGACTCCAATATAAAGTACCAGAGCGTGTTAAGAGCAGTAGCGCATTTACCCAGCAACGCCGTCCTCGATGGAGATTAGCAATAACTTGTGCTGTAAAGGGGAAGAAACTGCCATAGCACTGAAGTGGTCATTCCTAATCAGCAAGCGGTGGGGGGAAATTCCCTGGCGTTAATGGGTGGTGTGCTGCTTACACAAGAGTATTTTTGCATCGCTTCTTGTCTCTGATACAACCGAGGGCGTTTTCTGTCTGTTGAAAAACAAATGCAGCAACCCAGTCTTATCAGTTGGTTCTGTTAGTCGCTTGAGAAAACAAAAAGTATCTTTTTACACCAAGATATTAATAGGATTCAAACATACTGATTTGTTGAGTGAATCGTAACTAATCTTGGTTTACTAGATAAGGTAGGTGCTGAGAAATGTGCCTTTGTGAGATGTTAGTTACATCCTGATTCAGAAACTAACAACAGAACAAGGATATGGTCCAGTTGTTGTTTTTTTCCCTGGTTATCTTGTAATTCTTTTCGTGGAGATGTTGCACTTTTTCCAGGAAAAAAATAATTGTTTTAAACTTCAGGCTGAAATTAATACATACGCAGTGTTATAGCTACCCAATATTTCTAAATACACTTTGGAATGGAATCCAGGGCCAACAGTTACACACTGCAAATACTTCAAGTTCAACCATTTTTGTGTTGCTATTTTCCTATCACAAGAGGGGACCTGTCAAGACAGAGGCAGGTATCGCCATGGCTGTAGCTGGAAGGATGAGTGAATTATTCTGTGTGGAAATGCTTCTCTTCCAGTTGTTACCTTGCTGTAGAGAGAGCTTAGTGTAGAGTTTTTGTGAGTGTCTCCCGTCATCTCTCTCTTCAAAGACATATGGTTTGGAATACAGCAACCTACAGTAAATACAGGAAAAATAGATCATTCCTTCCAGTGTCATTTAGTTACAACAGAAGTGAAGGTATTTCATATGAAATTCGTACATGCAGGAATCTGTGATGCTTTCTTTGTAGCGCAGTGGAGAACAGAGTCTGCCCAGCGCTTGGAATAACCTGGGCAAATCAGCTGCTAATGAGACTGATGGTCAGCCGAGTTCCACAACCCGAGCAGTCGGCTGGAGCTGCGTCACACCACCCTGCAAATTTGAGGACTTTACGAGTTGTTTTTGCTCCTCATCTCCCTCCATCCTTTTGCTACTATACAGTAAAATTGGAAGGTGTAAAAGGAATAAAGTAAATCCTTCGCATAGCAAAGCCGCTGACTCCAAACATGTATCATCAGAACTACTTTGCTTCAGGAAGAAATGCCAGTGAAGTGAAATTCTGCCTAGATGAGCGAGGTGGGTGCTGAAATACAGAACGGTGATATGAGTACATGAAGCCTTGTCTACATTGTCAAAGGTCTCTTTATACGGGGGTATGTTCATCAGCTTTTCCTCATGAGGTAAGTACTGTGCAGGAGAGCAGAGCTGGGGGCAAGTGGAGGCTGCACAGTGAAGTGGGATGTGACAATCCCCATCTCTGGGCAGAGCTGGTTTCTCTTTTTGTTTTAATAACACTAATCTAGAAGCTGCATTTCGTGCAGTTGTGTACCGGCTCTGTTTGCAGACTCCAATTCATCGTTGCCTGCTGGTGCTCCTGGGCCTCATGCTCCTGTTACATGTAGCCATTCTTCGCCTGTAGGGCCTCAGAAATAACATGAAGCAGCTTTGGCACAAAGCAGCTGTCCTACCTTAAAACCACTTGTTATCAATATTAGGATTGAAACCAAAATACTGGAAAAATACTTAACATCCTACTGCAAGAATTCAGATTGTGCTGCTTTTGTACAATATGGGCATCTCTAGTTTCATAAAACTTCTACAGGTATTTCGGAAGTGGTTCTTTTCCACTTTTGCTTTCCAGTTCTTGCCTCTCATAGCAAAAGCCCCTTTAGCCTCTTCCATTTAAAAAACAATAATCAAACTACCCCCCTCAGTCCCCTCGTTCTGTTTTACACATTAGTGAAGCTGCGTAACCAGGTAACTTCAGAGCTCGGGCTCTGCTCATGTAGTTCCTGACACTCTGTGTGCTCTGCTGGAGCTGCGTGTCCCTGAGCAGCTGCTGGAGCGCTCCCTCTTGTATTGTCTGTGCTTGCTGCTGCTGGGCTCTCAGCTACGCCGTGCTGCTCAAGGGCACCTCCAGCTGCTCTTAGCCACTGAGCTCTTACTCAGGTTTTTTGTTGTTAGTGCTTTTTACATGTTTTTCTTTCCATCTTTGCACAATTCATCAAGTCTTTGCTGTCCTCAGCCTGCTGCTCTATCTACTTTTTCTAATCATTGCTGCATTCGGTACAAAAGCAAATCAGATGAAGTTACTCAGGCAGGTTGTCCAAAGGCCTTGGCCCTGCTCTGGCCTGTGTTACGCAGGTACCTGCTCTCGCCTCCTCCCCCTTTCCCCAGTTCTACTCTTTGAGGCTGCAGCAGCCGTGGTTCAGCCACATCTCCTGGAGGAAGCCCACGGCTGGGCGGCGGGATGGAAAAGCTTTGTGCTGCCGTACGTAGGGTCAGCTGGAGCTCTCTGGCACAGGAGTTCCCAGAGGACAACTGAGTATGATGCAAGGTAAAGAGACCCAAGAAGCAGAGCCTGTGTGACTGCCTCAGGGACGTTCTGGAGAGGAACAGACACAGTCACAGCTTCAAGCTGAATGAAGGGAAGTCTAAGCAAGGCAAGCAGAAAGGACGAGTCACCTTCTGAGAGCCCTTCAGTCATCCAAGGGGACCTTGTGTGAACAGCGTAACAAATTGTCTCTAATTTTTTCCTAAAGTGTCTCAATTCTCTGTATTTGAGAATTCCTGCTCTCTGGTGTTTTGTAATAAAACCCAACCACAAAGCTTCGAAGTCTTGCGTACTCAATCTAAGGAAAACGTGAGAGCGCTGTAGCTCAGAGGCAGGGCCACCTTCCAGGCCTCGTGTTCCGCACCTCCTTCCTAACAATTTCAGTGAAGATAAACTCTTGCAGCGCAGGTACCACTCAATTATTCTCTGTAATTCCTGGCCTGTATATTTGGGATAGGAACTACCCCTTCCTTCAGTTCCTTACATTCAGTCAGAAACAAAGAACGTTGTTCCTCTGACATAGTTCAGCTTTGGGGGTGCAAACCCTTGTGAAGACTGAGCAAAGCCTCTGCCCTCTCGTGTCCAAAGAGTTGAAGCATGTTTAAGTGGTAGTAAATGCAATTGAAGGACCTTCCCTTTATACAGATTTATTCAATCTTTGGATTTCACAACTGATACTTGTTTCTATACAAGAAAAAAATCATTTTTACAATGCAGATTTACATTCGCGACTGTATGAATGTCATCTTTATCCTGTGAGACTATGTTTAAATAGTTTTCTACACTTTGAAAGGTTAAATGACACTTGAGAAAGTTTTAAAAGAGTTTCAAACTAATCTACAGCTCTGCGATGTATTTAAAGAGGCATTTTTCAGCAGGAAGATCATGTAGGGTTGTGGAAGCATTGCTTGGGAAATGTAGAGCCAAATGAACGTGCCTGGTAAAGACAGAATGTACACAACTGGCCTTTTAACAGATGTTGTAAACACACTGAATCCCACTACAAGTTTCTGGATGCAGTCACAGTGAATTACTAGTATTTCTTGGAAATAACATTTGTGGAAGATTATTTTCAGCAAAGGTTTATGGGTGAGACAAAGAGGTGAACTCCGAATCTCTCCATCCCTTCCCAGGACAAGTAACTACACACAGAGATCAAAACGCAGCATCTTAAAGCCAATCTTGGAAGGTTTATTCCTTTTGTAAAATCAAACACAAAATCCACATATCAGGGCAGGGGTGGGGAGGGGGAAGTTCTCGAGAAGGATACATTGACATTACAGATGGTTTTCTGGTTTTGCTGTTGGGTTTGAGGTTTGTTTTTTAAAGCAGGTCCCAGAGAACAGACAATACCATTCCTGATTGCATAGAACTCACCGGGCTTAACTAGACGGTAACCCACCTCCACTACCACGCGATGCTTCTACTCTGTGATTTCCGAGTAAAGACACAGTAACTTTCTATGCTTGGACTGGGATGCGAGTATGAACACGGGGAGCTGCAGGATTGATCTGGTTTTAAAAGCTACATCACTGTGCTCATTCCATGCTCTATGCAATAATTTTAGTCTCATTTTTATGTGCCAGCACAACCCTTAGAGCAGCGTCGACCTTTCTGAAGTAGCTGGAGCGTTAAATGAACTCCCAGCTGTGGTTCTCTAAATATTTATTATTTACAAGCAGCCGTAACTAAGGACCAGTTTTGCAACTTGACTCTTGAGCATAAGCACCTTCCCAACAGCTCAGGTCTTTCCACCCCTCTCAGGTGGTGGTGCCGTGTTTTGCTTCTTGCTTTGTTATTTTGGGTGTTTTGTGGGGTTTTTTTAAAGTACTGACCTTGCCTCTTCAGCGGACTGCAGCTACTGTGAATGGTTTGGGGGAGAAAAAGAATCGGATGTTCAAGATTTCCCTCAATTCTAAACTATTAAAAAAAGAAAAAGATTTCCAAAGTTTATACCAATACTCCTGTGAGCCTGTGACAAAGTCGCTACAATAAAATGGTAACTTCACAGCGTCGCACCTTTTAACATTTATTCTC
>WEIS01039748.1:0-18928 GCA_013389965.1 Todus mexicanus
CAAAACCAACCAACCAAACGCCCCCAGTAAATACCAGCGACTTAGTGGTAACCAGTAAAGGTGAATCATTATTTAAACTCTCCCAGACTCCTCTTAAAAAATCATCCTGTTTGGTGGAAGGTAACACGGCAGAATGACAGATTTATTTTTTTTGTCAAACTTTGACAAAAGCTGGATAAATGGTGTGAGCTAATTATAAAATGCCTCCTTCCTAAGCCCCGGAATTCCAGTGAGTCAGTCCCTGACAACATCCCCATTGGTTCCACTGCTTTGTTACGCTCCTTCCATCTCCAGAGGCAGAATTATCCTGCACGTTGTAGCAAATCAGAAAATCCCAACTACGGAGAAGTAAAAAATAACCAAGCTTTTACTGCAAAGTATCCGCAAAGCGCAGGGACACGGTGAAGTAAACAGCTCGGCACGCTTTTGTTAACACATTCATCTTTCGTTTCAGCTCGTAAAGCTGTCTGGATTCCAGCTCAGCCGTCAGATTTGTTTCAAGCGATCAAACCGAACGCGCTCGTTCCTTCAAAGGAAAACAACAGCATTTCTTAAGACTTAACTGCTGTTAAAAACCATTCCGGTACATGCTGCCTGGAAAACTCGCTTGGCTGCCTCCGCTACCCAACAATATTTTTAATGCGGAGAAGAAGAAGGTTTTAGAAGAATATTCGGGTTTTAAACGTGAAATTCCATCTGGTTGACAAATGTGTCTGGAGAGAGAAGGCTCCCTCAGGAGTGGATGGTCTGACTCTCAGGAGTGGATTGCCAAGGCACCGGGTTGATGGGGCCTTGAGCAACCTACTCTAGTAGGAGGTGTCCCTGCCCAAGGCAGGGGGGTTGGAATGAGATGATTTTTGAGGTCCCTTCCAACCCTGAAAATTATTCTATGATGTTGGTGAGACACTGGCACAGGTTACCCAGGGAAGCTGTGGATGCTCCATCCCTGGATGTGTTCGATGCCAGGTTGGACGGGGCTTTGAGCAACCTGCTCTAGTGGAGGTGTCCCCACCCATAGCAGGGGGGTTGGAACCAGATGAGCTTTTAGGTCCCTTCCAACCATTCTCTGACTCTGTGACTGAAACACAACGACAACCTCAAGATCCAGATTCTCATTCCAGCTTCTCATCAAAGCTACCCTGGGTAATTTTGGTAGCCGTTACTAAGCGGCTTCCTGTAAGCAAAATAAAAATATGAAACCCTTTAAAAAAATTCTGCCTAATTATTCTAATACTGCACCTTTAAAAAAAAAAAATAAAAAAGGAAGAGATTCAAGTGGAACTTGTGCAAAATACTGCAAACAGCGAAGTGATTTAATCACCTTCTGTCCTTCAACCGAAAGGTCTTCGCTGCTCCCCGTGAAGGTCAGATGCTTTCTGCTTCGTGAAGATACACGGCGTTTATCGGCCCTCGTTATGCTTGTCTTTCGCTACTAATTACTGCCGTAAAACCAGTTAACCTCTGTCGAAATAATGGCTTGTTATTATTGTTCCAACATCTCTGCTTCTCCTGCCTGATCTGTTTAGACTGATTAAGCAAGAGAAGGTTTCTCGGACGCCAGCGATCTGACGGAGGAGCCAGAAACAAGTGGAGATTTAACTGGGTGTTGCTAAACTGACACGTTAAAGAGAAAATAAAAACGCCTTAGCCAACGTGGTGTGCCTTAGGGAAAGAAAGGAAAAACCAGCACAAGTAGGGAAATGAACCTTTTCTTACCTTATGCCCTTGTGTCCAAACGTTTCAAGTTTTTTCAGAAGTACGGTTAAAAAAGCAATAAATCTGCCAGGTTTTGTATAAATTGCAGATGAAGGGAAGACTCTTGTTTTCTCTCACAGCCCTGTTCTTCTCTAGCAGTTCTAACATTGCTTGATCTCCTAATCTTAATTGTTCGGGGTTTTTTTACCTCCTAACTAAGCTTGAAGGAACATCGATCACTTTAGGAGAAACCGTAGAAGATGAGAAGGCAGAAGAGCAGCATGCAAGAGGGTGCTTTGTTTTTGATTGCTCTTGCAGAGGTGATACTGAATGCTATTAAAAAAAAAACCTAAAATAAATCCCAGTTGGGTATAATCAGAATTACTGCATCCTCAACAGCATAAACCTTCATTCAAGGCATCGGAAGACGCTTTGGAATTGATTTTACGTCAACACAGCAGAAATAAGGGGATTATTGTAAAGTTGGAAATAATAATAATAATAAAAAAAAGCGATTAGGGCCTCTTGTTGTTTTCACCTTTTAGCGCCGAACAGTCTCATATTCTGTAGCTAATCTTCTTTTCCCCGTGGTATTTTTAAATGTCATATGAAACTACTTTGAACGTCTCCTGAATAATCGGGCTGGCTGATACGCTTCTTGCCAGAGAGATAAAAGAGGAGGGAATCAGTAACACGCTGGAGGCTTTGCCGGTGGCTCGGCAGAAAGTCCACCTTTTTGTGCAGGTTAAATGTCCTGCCAGAATAATGATGTTAGTTGTTAGTGAGAGCATCATGTCTGTCTGTCTGAGGAGGACCAGCACGTGGGACGCAGGTGGAAAGGAGTAAAGCAGCAAGATCTCCATGGTAAGGAGCTGTTAGAGTGGATGCTCAGGGAACTATCCACAATTTCCCTCTCCCCAGTGAGATTTTGCCCATTCCTAGGAGCCCAGGAAGAGCAGCGAGCGCACACACCGAGCACCCACACCCAGGTACAGGCGGTTCAGAGCTCACCCAGCAGCTGCGCGTCCTCAGTGCGTCCGTCGGCCTGTTTAACATCTCACACAGTTGGTAGACAGAGATTAGATACCTGTGTAAGTTGAAACGGAGCAGAGGAAGTTTCGGGTAAATATAAGGAAAAGCTTTCTGACTGTGAGGGTGCCAGAGCCCTGGCGGAGGCTGCTCAGAGAGGTTGTGGAGTCTCCTTCTCTGGAGACATTCAAACCTCACCTGGATGTGTTCCTGTGTGACCTCATCGAGGTGATCCCGCTCTGGCAGGGCGGGGAGTTGGACTAGATGATCTCTCGAGATCCCTTCCAACCCCTCCGATCCTGTGATTCTGTGAATCCTACTATTTGGCTTAATTTAAAATTGACTTCTCCAACTATTAAACATGGAAGATGATCTGAGAAAATGGGACCCATGTTACTTCCTTTTAAATGAGTATTGCTTTTTATTTATAGCTATTAGAAGATGAACAGCGAAAGTTAGCTCTGAAGAAAAAAAAAAAAAAAAAAAAAAGGCAAAAAAAAAAAAAAAGCCTTTACAACAATTTATGGAGGTTAATTTTCCTATTTAGGTTAAGTCCAGACATTTACAAGAACAATCACTTAAATAAAAATAGAATATAAAGCCTATGTTTAAAACATGGCCTTTATTAATGCTGTCTAGTGAGCTCCATATGTATCTTACATTGAAAGAAGTTCTGCTTGGCTTAAGAAAAGACAGAAAAAGTGCATTTACAAGAGTACTTTTCCTTTAATTCTTTTTTTTTGCTGCGCAAATGGAAGGAATCGGAATCACAAGTTGACAAATGCCGTCGAATGAAATTTCAAGAAACATCCATTTTAGTAATGCTACGCCAACACTAGTGTTCCGTTCTGACCTCCTCTGCCCTGTGAACCAGAATATCCCGATATACAGTCTAGAGCATCTATGTTATTATTTACTCTACAGCATATTAAACACAGAAGGGAAGGGCTTCCGAACCCCTTTCGATGTACAAACATGAATAAAAAAATCGATAAAAAAATCACTTTTATACAGCATGTATATGCAAACTGCTTTAAATACATGGTTTTTTGGAAGAGTTATTTACAAACTGTATCCGCCTGTGGGACAATCCACGGGAGGAGCACACACAGTTGCTTTTACTTTTGTGGGTTTTGGTTTGTTTTTTTTTTTTTAAGTCGTTGCATCTCAACTTTGGGAGCTAGAAATTCATTCGGCAGTTTCGCAAACGTTAAGGACTCGTGACAAAGTTCTCGTAAAGGGCAACCCGCTCAATTTTTTTTGTTCCTCGAAACTCAAGGTTAAAGTACTAGGACTGCCAAAGTTTCCGAATAAAGCCATCGTTTAATCCAGATGCCCGCTGACAGATCGATGGTGCGGAGGAGACGTAGACAGACCCACGTGAAATTCAGGCGTGGCTACGGGATGAAACCTCCGGTAAGAGCCGTAACTGGTAAATATGTTTGATCGAAAGAGTGAACTAACCTAGATTTATTTTTTTTTTTAATTATTATTATTTATTATTTTTTTTTCCAATTTTATTTAATATTTTAAAAAATACATAAAAATACAACATCCAATGTCTGAATAAATATATTTAACAAGTTGCAAGATACCCTTATTTTACACAAAAATTTCAGCTTTAGAAATCTTGTTAAATAACTTCACTGTTGTTATATATTTCATTTTTCGTCTTTTTTTGTAACAAAATAAAAACTCTGAAATTACATAGAAAAAAGACAAAATATTTTTGTCAAGGGATAAGATAGTCCACTGAAAACCTATTCACAATTCCACTGTAAACATTAATAAACATTAAAATATTTGCATAATTGTGTGCTCAAAAAATCCTATAAAAAGTGGAAGACTTATTACAACGGTAGTTTTCAGTCAACTACACTTCCTTTCACAATTTATTTTGTCCCATTTACACCTTTAAAACTGGGCACATTGCTGAACACATACTTTGGCAGTTCTGTAAAGCAAGTGCTTCCACAAAGAGGAACTACTCACCGAGAGTCCGCGTACAGCTCGGTGAAAGTGCAGCAGTTACGCAATTCTGGGTTGTTTGGTGGGGGTTTTTTTTGTTGATAATACTCTGATGTCTGCTCGGTGCACTTGCTTTTTGTTTTGTTTTGTTTTTTTTTCCTAAGATCTCCCTAGAACACCTGAATGCTTCACTGGACATAAGTTTTCCGATTGGTTAAGTGCCCTTTCTCTGCATTAATAAAAGAAAATACGAATGAAAAAGAAACAGAAAGGAAACGAAGACGAACACAAGGACAAGCATGTCACGTTGTGCCTACAACCTTCAGTTACCAAGGAGCTTAAATTCTCTGAACAGGAAATTAAACCAAAGAAGAGGGGAGGAAGGGAGAACAGGTACAGTCCAGCAGTGGAAGTGTGTACAGGATATACTTGGCAATGGCAAACCAGTTGAGTGCTTTCTGTGGTTGAATTTCAGGATTTATGTCCATGGCAGCAAATTGCTGGCAAGGCAGAGAAACGTGTATCACCTGCACTCTACAGCAAGCACGTTTTGCGGAGGAGAAGACGACGAGGGACTCATTCCAGTGTCTGATGAAGCGGATGACATGGACGCTCCTGTATGAGACACTGAATACACAGAGCAACAGATCAGCATCAGGTTAGCAAAGCCCAGGTCAGAACAAAGTTTTCCCTGATTATTAGGGTGTTTAAAACTGAAAACTGGTACGGAATTTTTTTGTCACTTGCTTTCCCTGCTATATTAACACAGACTGGATGAGGAACCTCACCCTTCTTGCATCGCAGACCAATTGCCAAGATAAATCAGACGCATCATTACAACGATTGAAAACTCAGACTAAGCCTGCACTAGGAAGTCCAAGTTTCTAACACTATAAAATAGTCAATGCTTTCATTACATTCACGTTCTAAAAGCCACAAATACTCCTTCCTAAATATACATATAGATGCAAACAGATGCTAACGCTTATTTTTTCAAAAATACTATCAATTAAACTCAAGTTCCTTCGAGTTACGCATTTTCAAGAAGATTAACTTCTCACGGGGAGCATAAAGCAAATCTGAAAGTTACCTTCTCTGTCTTTCTTTTTTAATCGTTTTCTTCTCCTGTCTATGGTTGCTACTTCGGACTTCAAGGACATGTAGTATTTGCGTATTTCCTGTAGCTTTTCTTGTAAGAAGGAGATCCTTTCAGTGCTGCTCATGTTGTCGAGTTCATCTGAAACGTGAAAAAGATCAGTGTTTCAGATCAGATCAGAAAACGTGTTTCAGATCACCTCCGTCAAGGTGACTTTAAATACACGAATGCAATTCTTAAGAGTATATAAGATGCAGCACTGAAGATAAAACACTTCCATAAGAACACCGTAAAAGGCCTACACCCAATTCACAATCCGAAAATTCCCACATTTTTCTTTCAGGACAAACTTTCTTGTAAACTCCCTCTAAACAAGCCCCTTAAAGAATTCTTACTGAGCTGAAAACTCCATTTGTATACTCTGGGCGAAGCATTCTGGTGGTGGTGTTTGTCCCTGTGCTTATCCTTCTCTCCATCTTTGATGTGAGGTGAAATCACTCTTGCAGGTGATCGAGAAATCTTCTGCTGTTTGGATGCGTTGATGTGTTTTACAGGAGTACATTTACTGGAACTGTCCAGGACGGGAAGGTCTTCACTGTCACTACTTTGTCCTGCAGCAAGAGAAAGGTATTTGGGCTTAAAACCCCCCCTCCAACCTTAACATATTAAAAATTGTAGTTCTAGTCAGAAAAATACAATTAGGGAAAAACTCCTCAGAAGATCCTAGAATTCACACAAGGAGAAACTGTTTCAGATTCAATGTACAACCACATCAGGCACAACACGCACCCAGCTCTCATGTGTGCCGATTATTAATGCAGAAGTTGGTCAAGGGCTGACTTGGCCTTTAGTTAAAAAGCGGTAATCATTTTATTATTTTTTTTAAAGGCAATGAAGAAGCTTATTAAAATAAGAAAAGACAGCTCACCAGCGCTCTCAGAAAGCCCAATTTTTGGGGGTTCTAAAATCCCAACTAGAACCCCTTTTTTAAAGACTAAAAAAAATCTATTCATATAGGCAAGCAACATATAATTTTATGTATTCCCCAAATTGCTTTACACAGCCTAAAGGAGCATGAAATGTGACTAAAAGCATAAAAGTTTTATCATGTAACACACAAATTTGAAGCTGGTATATGCAAATATCTCCAAGTCCCAGAGTAATTGCATATTTTTACACAAGCATGTTAAATATGTCTGAAAATTGTACGACATAGTTAATATTTCAGTTTGATACTTGAAAAAATGTAGCAGTGGAAGCACGTGAATAACATGGCCTAATCGACCCAATTTAATGCAATGATCACCAAAAATAAGCTATGGAAACAACCTAGTTATATAGCAAGTTAAAAACAGTCCCATACTTGAGATAAAAACACACACAAGATTCCTCCTTTCGCTGAAGTTACTCTTTAGCAAATGTAATAATATATATATAGATGTAATAATATATATATACATGTAATAATAGATATGTAATAATATATATAGAGAGATGTAATAATATATAGAGAGAGATGTAATAATATAGAGAGAGAGATGTAACAATATATATAGATGTAACAATATATATAGAGAAATGTAATAATATATATAGAGAAATGTAATAATATATATAGAGAAATGTAATAATATATATAGATGTAATAATATATAGAGAGAGATGTAATAATATAGAGAGAGAGATGTAATAATATAGAGAGAGAGATGTAATAATATAGAGAGAGAGATGTAACAATATATATAGATGTAACAATATATATAGAGAAATGTAATAATATATATAGAGAAATGTAATAATATATATAGAGAGATGTAATAATATATATAGATGTAATAAATATGTAATATATATATATGTAAAAAACTCCACATTTTTTCCCCCCAAGACACACCTGTCCTAAGACTTTAAAAGAGATGTTTCTACTCAGAACAAGCTCCCCACTCCCAAATCCATAACCAACCCAACACATAAAAATCAGCGTAATGTTAAATATTTAGTCATTGCTAATATATACCATTATTAAAAGCTCTTCCTAACAAAGTAACGAAAAATAGCCATGAAATTTCCCAGCAACGCTGCTACCACTCAGCTGTTAAGTTCCCCCCAATTAACATGAAGAATGAATGAAAAACCCTGACAAGGAGGCGCCATCCAGCAGCAATCAGGGTTTAGCAGCAAGAACAGCGGGCCCTTGTACATCTTTCTAGGATAGTACAACCTTCCTTCCCCTTCTTCTCCCCCCCTCCAGGAATGTACCTGTTCCATTCTTCTCATTTTTGGCTGCAGCGCTTGTTCGCTTTGGAGTACGCTTTTGTTTTTTTGCCAGCGTGCCGCTGTTGCTGTCACTGGGTCTTTTTTGACCTGAATGAGAAGAAGAAAAAAAGAAAAGATGCCTCAAATATTTCTGCTGCTAACAAGCTCTTCCGGCAAGCAATTTAAAAATCAGAAGACAAAACGAACGATGAGTTTTCAGCAGAGCGACACCAGAGTTAAGACGACTTCAGGAATGGTTAGAGCTGAGAAACCCTCCCACGGGACGCTCACCTTTCTCTCCCATCTCTCTCTCTTGCGTGGCTATGCTACAATTGCTGGACGTCGTACTGGCTTCAAAACCATTCGCAGACTCGCTTTCACAGAGACCTTCTTGCGACTCTTCGGCCACGCTGTCGACTTCAATAGTCATGTCGCTCTCGCTCTTGATGCTGCGCGACTCGTCCTGGCTGAGCGTGAGGGGTGAGGCCACTGAGAAGGTTGACTGGACGGCAGGGGGTAAGGCAGATGGATTTGAATGTGAAGTGTGAGGGTCTGGCTTTTCCGATACTGTCTCTTCACTACTGCTCTTCTCCTTTTCGTCTAAGTCATCCAGGTCTACTTCATGGCACAGCAAAGTTTCAGGACCGATTTGAGGCATCGCATCGTCCTCATCTTTTGAAGGAACATTCTCATTCTCTTCAGGCGGACGTTCGAAGTTCTCACTCCTCAGCTCTTGCCCGTGCTGAACCGATTCTGCCACCAGCGACGGCATTTCCTCGTTTTCAGTTCTGAGAGACTCTTCAGCGTTCAGCCCCCTACATTCTTCTGCTCCAGTACATTCATTGGTCCTCTCTTCAGATACAATATTTGGCACTTCCATCTCACTCTCTCGTCGATTTCTCTTCTCAGGCGACGCCTGTTCCAAAGTTTTCCTTTTCAAAAGCTTCTTATCTTTTGTGGAAGGTTCTGTTTCGCTTTCAGTAGTGCTGGAAATTTCTTTACAGTCCAAGGAAGACGTGTCTAATCTTTCAGGTTCTGCGAGAGATTCATTTGCCACCTCTTCTTGGCTCCCCGGGGAAATCTTCGCATTCTCTAAAGAGGGATCTTTTGTCTTGCTCCTTCTCCCTTTTCCTTTGGGTGATTTTTCAGCCTCTCTTTTTATTTCTTCTATTTGTTCTGTTTTATTCCCAAAAATCTGAACGATCTGTTCACTTTCTTCAACTTCCAGTTTGAGTGTTTCTAGCGGCTGCGCTTGAGTCCTGTCATTTTCTTTCAATGCATGAGGAATCTTTGGGTTTTCTTCATCTAGCTTCTCATCCTGTAGTTTTTCGCTTTTTTCCAGTTCTGAAGTTTCTGGAGAAAATTCTTCATTCAAATTCTTTTCAGATGACTCATCGGCTTCACTGTCAGATGATCCAGAGTCTAAAAAAAAAAAAATTAAGAACAGAAGGAAACATCACCCTAAATTATCAATTACAACACAATTGGGGGTGTTTTTTAAAGCAGAAAAAGAACAGAAAAAACCTTCTTTTTCTCCCTCCATGTGATCAATGGTATTAACATCAGTTCACAATAGACGATTTCAAACTTTAAAAAGTCTTGTGTTATTCAACACGCTGATTACACTTATTGTGACTCCAAATTTCTATGAAGCCACAAGAGCAGTAGTACTGTCAAGAGTTCAAGAAGCATCTGGACGATGCTCTTAGTCATATGGTTTAGCTTACAGTAGCCCTGCAAGGACCAGGGAGCTGGACTCAATGATCCTTACAGGTCCCTTCCAACTGGAGATACTCTGATTCTACTCCTACTATTTCCCAATTGCGCCAGTAGAAACAAATTACAGCTTATAGGAGCAAAAGTAGTTTTACGCATTTTCATGATCTGGTGGATATTTCCTCCTCTGACTGACATGACAAAAATAAAAACCAAGACTCCTCCCCATCCATGCACCCCCAAACAGGAAAAAAAATCAACCCAAAACTAAATCCCAAACCCTTCCACACCACAATATGGACATTTCCTTGCTAAAGCAGTGTATGAATCACACACCATATACAGAGCAAGCGTTGTTACGTTACCGGGAGATTATTCAGGAGCCTGTGCTAAAAGGAGACAGTGATTTCACTTCAGTTCTTGTTCGTGGAGCCTTCGAAATACCAAAAATATTGCTGCTGTTTGTATATAATTAACAGCTCTGCTGGATGATGTAGTACTGAGGTTGAGGATTTAATTACCACAACAAAGACTATCATTATACCACTAGATTCGGTCTGCTCAAGATCAGGGCTGAAAGGCTCTGGCTGAAGAACGTGGAACGACGTGCACAGTTGTTTCCACGCCGTAACTCCTCTGTGAGCAAACTATGCTCTTCAACAGTGTCAGCTCAACTACTTCCTCAATAAAATTCACAGGGAGAAAAAAGAACAACCAAAAAAAGGGGGAAATAAAAAAAAATAAAATTCAACTCTCTCTTCAAAAAGGTGCTAAAAAAAAAACCCCTCAAAGCACACACAGGACTGAGATCACTCACCGTTTGATCCTCTATCAGAATCAAACATTCCTGAGCTACGTCTCGTCTGCCTGCGAGGTGTTGCTAAAATCAAAATCGAAAGTATTAATTTTCAGCGAGCAAAACCTGCGCCATGAATTGCGTTAAGATTGCTTGTGCACTGCCTGGGTTAAGCAGGACTTGAAAGCTGCTGACAGTGCGTGCGCTCGCCGACGTTGTGGTTAACGCACCGCGTTCCGTCGCTTGTTTACATGCACTGCCATGCCAGCCCACGAGTGCACCACATTGTACCTTCTGTTCCATTTGGTAATGGTGAGGAATCGGACAAGTTGTTCCGTGCACTTCTGGCTCCTGATTTACCTTCGCTATTCGGCGTTTTGGCTAAACTGCAAGACGTGTTTGATGGAAGAGTAGATTTCAGAGGGGGTCGCCCGCGCTTGGATTTTTGCTTCTCCTCGTCCTTCTTCTCATCCTTTTCACCGTCTTCTTTATTCTGAAGGGCAAACAATGAATTTTCATTAATATCTTTCTCTGCTGAGCAAATAGTTTCTCTTTTTTTCTCTACACTTGGATTAAAAATCTACACTGTGGACTGAATAATCTTTTTTTAAAAAAAAAAGTAAATAAGGAACAGCGATAGTCATTAAGTCTTATCAGAAACTTCTTGAAACAACCATTACTTTTGTTTTTTTCTTCTGTTTTCTCTTTGGTCCTCCTTTCTCCACAGGCCAGATAATCCGATCAGCTTTCACCCATTCATCGTATCTAGAAGTCAATAACAAGGTACTGTTAGCGCAGCATAAAAAAAAAAGTTGTTCGCAATACGAAGATTAAAAGACTGAGTTACAGAAAATATTTATTAAGGAGAGGTAGGAAAGTAGAACACATTTACAAACACACGCAGTATTCGGTACTAGAAAGACGAATTACTCATCCAGCCCATAAAAAAAATTGATGGGGTGGGGAATGGAGGTGAAAACCTCCCTGTCTCTTGCTAGCAAAGCGCTGGAACTCAGCGGAATGAGTCAGCTATAAAGTTTGTCAATTATTTCATGTCATATATAAAAGGCATTTTCACCACACCACGCCTCAGTAGTAAAATATATATAGGGGGTTTTTAAAAGGTGAAGATTTTAATGATAGCAGAGAAGCAGATGAGATTCTGAAAAGCACAAATACACTGCTTGTGCTCCTCAAAACCTCCCGAGTTATTATTAAGCCAAAGGGAGATACGGAAGTATTTGGGGGATCCTCCCTCAGCTCCCATAACCTTGATGTTGCCATAAAGGAATTTGCTTAGTTTACCTCACAGAAAGGGTTATTAAACCCTGGAATGGGCTGCCCAGGGAGGTGGTGGAGTCCCCGTCCCTGGAGGGGTTTAAGGACAGACTGGATGCCACACTTAGTGGCAGGGTTTAGCTGAGTGGTGGTGGTAGGTCATAGGTTGGACTTGATGATCTAAGAGGTCTTTTCCAGCCTTAATTATTCTATGATTCTATTTGGAACACCTCAATTTATATACCTGTAGTGCTCTGTGTTAAAAAATAACCAATTTTGGGATGTTTTTGTCCACGTAATCACGATGCTCTTGAGAACAACAACAACAACAACAAAATGCCATTTCGACAGCATTACTGAATACAAAGCATGGTTGCCAAGAGAAGTATCTGACGAGGTTTTTTTCTCTAGTTCTCTGTTGCTTGGCCCTCTCCTACCCTCTCTACACGTAACAACTGCTCTTCATAACCACAGTTAACATTTAACACCAGAATTTTGTTGCCCAAATTTCAGTGCTTTATACACGTAACTGTCGATGTCTTCACCAATGACTCCCTTTAAATAAAGAAGTCTGACAACGCTGACCCAATAAATTATGGGGATACTCCTGTGAGGGGTGAGGATTACTCACTCTAAGCTGGATGGAAACCTGGAAACACAGAAGTATGTTCCAAGATTTCAAGCAACAGTGGGATACCAGGATCAAAATTACTAACACCGAGAAGTGTAGTAGAGTCAGATCCTGTTATCGTATTGATAACTCAATTCGCAGCCAAGACATTGATCATCTTTCTTGCTTTTTTTTCTTTTCCTTAAAATCAAAAATTCTTTCTCAAATAATCCTTTTAACAAAGACATGAAAGGCAGTTCATTATCCTCACCTTACATTCCAACCGTAGTAATGAACTAAATACAAAACTTCCCCGTCATCAATTTCTGTGCTTTTAATACTGGCTTCGTAAATTTTCTGAGTCTTTCCACGTCCATATTTTACTTTCACTTTGGTTCCAGTCAGGCAGGGTTCCGCGTCCTCCTCGTCCTCTTCACCTTCTGATTCTCCTTTGTTCTCAATTTCCTCCCTGCAGTAAAGTATATTTAAAATGCCCATTAATTAACGACAGTCAATGTTTGAACATTTAACTTGTGTAGCCAAGCTACTACAAAAGAAAAAGGCTGCCAGAAAAAAAAGTCTTCATTTTCTCCATTCTACCCTGCCTCTGAAGTTACCTTGGACACAGCTTTGTAAATCAAAAACAGGTCTTAAAAGTATAGGGTGCTAGTAATATCCAGAAAAATTATCATTTAAACGCAATTTCTGAGGTGTACAACTACCTCAAAGCTTAGAGATTTTTTTTTTCACGAGTATTTTGATAATAGAAAAAGAAGAAGAAGTTAACTCAGTGTTTGGCTCTGAAATCAGACAGGAAGAACTAAATTCAGGTTTTGAAATACACTTGATTTTGACACTTTTTTTTAAACATAACGATTAAATCTTTCTCCTACGTTTTGCTTAATAGGCTACAGTTTACTAACAGTGCACAGAAGTTTGAATTGTCACAGTAAAAGATCCTCTCACAGATATAGACACCATTCCATTGAAAAAAGAAAAGTGGATTACACCAGTGTTTAACCAAGATTAAAAGTGTCTACATTAGCTGTATCCCCCTCTTATTAAAGCTGTAGCTAATATTTAAATATTCTACTTAAACATATCGTTAAGAATTACAATCTAACCTATTTTTACCTAGACATCCCTCCCTATTTTACTGTGAATTTAGCATAATAAAAGTCAAGCCAGAAGTTATATTTAGCACAGCAAAAGTTAAACTCCAAAGAAGTCATTGAGAAAGCAAATACTGAAAAAGATTAAGGGTTTGCTTTTAAAGAAATATATTTGTTAGCCTGTGGTGAGAGATGAACTGCCTTCTTGTGGCAAACAATTAAAAGGAAGAGGACAAACACCATCTGCATCACTTAAAGAAAACTCTTTGATGCCTCCATCATCTGACGTACCTCCGTGACCTGCGGCACACCCGCACTGTGCCTTCGCATGAGGAATTTCTGCCTGCTGGGGTGCACTGCAAAATTAGTTGGTTTTTTGGACTGCACAGTGATGCTTTCTTTAAAACAAATGTTTTATTCACTCCTCAAAGCTCTTTAGAAGAAAATACGCTATACCGCCAACAGGCTTTATTCAGTTTCAAATTGTGTCCACACAACTTGGCCACGTAGATGGGAAAAACTAGGCAGGAAAGCCAGCTTAAGCAGGTAAGACACTGCCCTTGGCCACAGCCAAAGTTAGCTAAGAAGAGGTCTAGCCTAGGAATAAATTAGTCACCTGGTCACAACTTGTTTGTAACCAGGACTAAATCCACATCAACTTGTCAAGCTTAGCCTCTGGATGCTCTTCTCCCTTCGTCTTTCTGTGCATCTCCAATCTCCTCCTCTTCAACCTACCTCTAGGTTTCATTCAAACTCTCTTTCCTTCTCCTCTCCAGCTTTATTAGCTGATCCCCTTCCTGCGTGCCCACAATACACCAGGTAACAACAAAACCAAGCAAGCTGGAGGTTCACCAGCCATCACTGAACACTTAAAAGCATGGGAGGAGAGGGGCTCTCTTCTCCCTTTATGTTTATTTCAACCACCCAGAACAATCTGCCTAAACAGTTGCTCACCACTCGTACAGCACCCGGGATACTTAAAGCCTGGTCTACTCAGTGTTTGTACCTACTGTACCTTGGCAAGACTTTCAAGAAAATGAATGTGAAAAATATTGCCTGGAATCTACTGGAAAAAAAAAAAAAAGATGCTCCCTTGAAGTATAACAGACTCTACAAGCTTGAAATAAAATTCTCCCTTTCCAGTCTGGCTGATGAGTGAATTAGGTCCCTGATTTCCACATCGTAGCAAGATCTCCAACTCTGTGCATACTCCTGCTTGGACTATGGCTCAGTCACGACACTGACACAGTCATAAGAAGGTGGTACAACTTAACGTTTACCTCTCCCTCTGCCTCTCTTCCTCTTCGTCTGACTCTTTATCAGAATCCTCCTGTTTCTTAATTTTTTTCTCTTTTTGCTTTGGTGTAGTTTTTCTCCCTAGCGGAGTCTCGTTTTCTTTCTTTTCTGCATTCTCGGGTGTTTCCTCCGTGTCTTTGTTTTCTTTGTTACTGTCTTTTAACTTGTCTTGTGTTTTATCCTCTTCACTCTCTTTTTTAGCAGGGGTTGCATCACGAGCAAGTCTTCTTCGTCCCTAGAACAGAAATAAGACCAGTTTAATGACTTCTGTCCATTTTTCTCTGTAGACCCTCTCCAAATCTCAGTGAAAAGTGAACCATACTACTCCCGTACAGAAGAAAGGTAGAGGTAACACCAAAAAAGCAAAATATTCTCAAATCTTAAGATAACAGCTTAAAGTCTTGATACAGAAATATAGAATTGTTTTGGTTGGAAAAGACCTTTAAGACCATTGAGTTCAACTGTTAACCCAACACTCCCAGGGCACTGCTAACCCATGTCCCTCAGCATCACATCTACACGGCTTTGAAATCCCTCCAGGGGACTTCACCCCTGCCCTGGGCAGCCTGGGACAGGCCTTGACAACCTTTTTGGGGAAGAAGTTTTTCTAATGTTCATCCTAAACCTCCCCTGGCACAACTTGATGACGTTTCCTCTTGTCCTATCACTTGTTCCTTGGGAGAAGAGCCCAACCCCCCCTGGCTCCAACCTCCTGTCAGGGAGCTGTCGAGAGCCAGAAGGTCTCCCCTGAGCCTCCTTTGCTCCAGGCTCAACACCTCCAAGTCCCTCAGCCGCTCCTCCCCAGCCTCCTGCTCTAGCCCCTTCCCCAGATCTGTTGCCCTTCTCTGGACACGCTCCAGCCCCTCAAGGTTCTTCCTGGAGTGAGGAGCCCAGAATGGAACCTAAGATTTGAGGTGCAGCCTCACCAGCCAGGGGCACAATCCCTGCCCTAGTCCTGCTGGCCACACCGGTGCTCACAGGAGCCAGGATGCTGGTGGCCTTCTTGACCACATTGCTGGCTCATCTTCAGCCGGCTGTCAACCAACACCCCCAGGTCCTTTGAAGTCTTACTGAAGCCTTGTTATATCAGTCCTGTTGCCCTGACAGAAAGGGCTGTGCTGCCTTGCTCAGCTACAGTGGCAGCATTAATTGAAGTGCTTGTATAGGGCTAATGAGAGAAGGCATCTTCCTTTCAGCATCTTCAATCCCAACAGCCCCTGGCAATTTCCCAGAACTGAAATTTTTCTGCTTTAGAAAAAAAATATAACTACCACATTTATAAAAGGTAGTTTGAACAGCCAGACAGTTGCCATCTGGAACTATCTGCAACTGGTTCTTAGGAATCTAATACCCGCTTATAATTTTAATATTAAAGGTCTCTTGATAGGGTCATTACTTTGTAATCAAAACATTTAAAATACATTATGAATGCAAGATTACTTATCTGGAGGCCACCCAAAGACAGCAGTAATGAAGGCACTATAATAATTAAAATTCACAGTAGTATAATGATAAATACTTCGGAAAAATAATCATTCCTAAGTAGATAGCTAGTGACTCGATTAATAAAGTAATAGAATACATAACCACGTAATATTTAATTATAAACAAATGAACATAGACAGCCAGGGATAAAAACTATGAAAAATTCTTCCATTTCTTTATCCTCTCACCTAGTAGCATTTTAATAGAACTACATGTTAGTTGAACAGAATCCTTACACCCTGAACAAAATGAAAAGTAGCTATTCCTTTTCCTTCAGTAATTAAACTCTATTAAGGAATCCAAAATGTCCTTCAAACAGAATTAAAAGGACTGCCACACAGGCGTATTCAAAGGTCTTAAAAGTATTCTCATATTCTCCATCAGGATCAGCATCCACCAACTCATGGGTCACTGGTCTTACCTGTGTAACTGTGAACACAAGTCTCACCTCTACAGCATTCAAAGGAAGACAAAACTTCAGTGTTCCTCCCTCTACTTTTGTCTACATACTGTAGAATTTATAAAGTTTCTTTTATTAAGAGATGCTGCGATAAAAACCAACTCAAGAGAAATGAGTTCCTGTGATTCCTAAAGCTGCAGCATTCCCTTGATATTCCTTCAGATTCCACATGTCTGTGGAGATTCTCACCCACAACAGAGCCTGTCCCGCTGAGTTTCCCTGTTCTGTTGACCATTCTGTTGATGGTAGTTGACAAGCTGAATTAAAACACGCCTGATGTCCAACACAGCCTCAGCGAATCCCATGGATGGTTTAGAATACGAAGAATTAATCAAAGCTAATTCTATTCACAGGTAGAAGATAATTAACAGTTAACACCAACCCTGCCTTCAGAGAACCCCGTCCTACGCTTGTAGGAGCAACACCAATTCAAACACGCAGTCACTCCACAAGAGAAAGCTCATTATGTAAACCGGTCAGTATACAAAGGGGTTTTGTTAAGTACTAAACAGAATTCAGTTCAAATCACTTACCCTTGGGGACCTTAGCTCTATTTCTTCTTTTTCACTTTCACTGCTGGAATAATTTTCTTCTGCTTCTTTTTTAACTTCTGTTGGGGGCATTTTTTGTTCCTCTTTTACACTTTCCTCCATTGGTTCCACGTGTTTCTGTACTTCTTCTACCACTTTTGGTTCATTGTGATGGATGGTCCTAAACTGAATGTTTGCAGAACGGCAGTACTCTTCGAAACCATAAAGATACCTATAGGTACAAAGAAGGTTTCGTTCATATTTAATGTCTATCTTATATTTATTATTGTGTATAAAACTTATTTTCCTGCTCGCAGAAAAGCAGGAGGAGCAGTAACTTCAGGAAAAATAAAAAGCAAACTACAAAATAAAGCCAAGTAAACGTAAAATAAAAAGCTGGAGAGGATTCTGGAATGAACCAATTATGCACACAAGTCGAATAGTGAGAAAGAACACACAGAGGTGCTTCCCAGGAATTTAACTTCATCCCCATCCAATTAAGAATTAACAGCAGTAAAGCCTAAGAACACGTACAGGGCTTTGCAAACACACAGTGACAGCTAAAATCAGCCCTGTATGAGAAATGGGCGTACACACGAGTTACCACATGGTGACAAACTGCCATGCAGCAGCTTGTTCTCTGGAACTGGCTGTATACATGCTCTAATCTGGTTATCGAGGAGAGAAATACGAACTAGCTTATTCCTGAAAGTATAAATATGCAAGTTACAACATACTAGCATGTGCCCACACAATTATTTCCACTGTAATAGCAACCTAGTACATACTTACCAATTACTCTTTTTATGATAAGTACTCTCGTCTGTAAAATACAGACCTTAAATGTGGGCCCAGCTCAAATCCCTCTGAAGATAGGCTGAATTTTTTTCATCTTCATCAACATTAACATGAGGTGAGCCATTAAGCCATCCCTATTCAACCAGCCAAATTTCCTTAGGTTCAAGTCAAGAGAACCTCATTCTTCCCTTTTAACTCAAAAAGTCCAATTGATTCTTGTCAAACTTCCAGGAGAATAAATAGTAGAAACGATCTTTCTTTAGAAAACCAGCTTGAAAAGTGTCATTCCTAAAAGGCTTCCATTTCAAAAGTTAAAACACAAGTGAAAATCAGGGATCAGAATAAAAAGATTTATCCATTCTTTTTATTACAAGCAGTGATTTTACTACTCAACAGCGTAACATCCACCACAGTTATGTACGTAGTTATGCCGTGAACGCATTATTCTACAGATTGCACAAAGATGGTATTTAAATACACAATCTGGAACACGTCTATCTTTAAAGAAGGTTAAAGAAAGTGGCATAAAATTCTCCTCGCTGCGTGCAGCACCTACAGATGATACTCAATGACCCCAAAACCGTGGACAGAGTCGGTTCTTGTTAATCACCATCAACTGCAGAGCTGAATTTGCCAAAGCTTTTCTTATAAATTTCACTGTTGTACTCCGAAATGGCATCATCCCATGCTGCAAGTGAGCACGTCTTGAGAAAATGAGTGGAATTCTAATATATTAGAGCAACAGAAGCTCAGGCAACCCTGAGTACTCCCTGCTCTTCTGCACTGCTTCTATCCTCGGCACT
>WEIS01039748.1:20107-33450 GCA_013389965.1 Todus mexicanus
ATCAGTTTGGGAATGCTTCTTTTGTCAAGGTAAGAAGAGTAAAAAGGCAGTAGCTGAGTAGCTGTACTTGTAAAATACCTCCACCAATGTTCTTGCAGGATTAACACAGTGTTTGAATTGAATAAAACTGAAGTGTGAATAAAATGGATAAATCAAATATACTCTAAAAGATAAAACTCTTTCCAGGCTTAAAGACACTTCAAGGAAACAAGGAAAATGTGGGGTGTGTGCGGCCAAAGGAGAGAAAAGCTTCCATTTTAGTGTCAGGCTCATCACAACCGCAAATATGAATGGCTTATGCAACAACCAGTTCTCCCCAGTCAGCAGGTATATCATACCCTGCTCCCTATACACAGCTCATTCACTTACGGTATGTCTAACGTCAGGATTTTAACTATTCCCGTTTATTACAGTCTCATCTAATTCTGGAAAGACGGGCATTTAAAATATCCTGTTTTCTCTTTCTAGCTACAGGACAAAGCAGAATCCTTTGCCTCTTCAGGTGAGTATCACGGCTACATTTGGGCATGATTAAGACAGTCCTGCAAGGAGACCTGAAGATGGCACATCTCCAGCTCTCTGCTGCTTGAATTTCACCATTCGTGAACAGCCTCCTCAGGTTCCAGCCTGAGATTAACAGCAGCAGAGTTCCCAGCCACGGCTGTCACAACTAAAAGTCAACCAAGAGCTTATTTAACAGGGATTGTTAACATAAGAAAGGTTTTGTGAAAGCAAAACAATAGGAAAACACCTCCGGGAGAATTTGATTTTCCTTTGTGTGCTGCACTTCAAAGTACTGGAAGCAGAGGTGCCACTTGAAAATGAGTACAAGTGTTTTTGCTGGCACCAGACTAGCTGTTGTCTTTTTACACCGACTTAAGAATACGCATGTAATAACATCCACTACACTTAAAAGCAATTGTTTAAAGCCATTAAAAAACTGGGCTAGAGTTTAATTAAAAAAAAATAAAAATTAATAAATAAGAGATTAAAATAAATAGTAATTCAGTGTTACCTCTGTCTTCCATAAACTTGTAAAGCTGTTGGAGGAAGTTGTCCCTCTCTTCAGGATCAAGCTCTTCCTCAGGCTGTGAAAACAAACGCAGTCATAATGAAAACACAAAATATGCAAAGCAACAATTTCTTTATACAAAAGCCTAACAGCAAAAACTAAACCCAAACCACTTCCCATTTGGCCCAGCATCCGTATCATGGTGAAATATGCAGAAACCAGCATTTACTAGTACAGGAGACAAATGAGCATCTCAGGAGGAGAGAGAGAAAATGCAAGTCAGGGAAAGCCTCAGTCCATGACAGAAAGAATGTGTGACCCTCAAAAAGAAAACACTAATGTACTTAACATATTGTTCTCATATAGAAAAGGTCTGTTACTTGCAAGACTGAAGCAGTTCACAGGAGCTCTAGGATTTATGGTTTGGTTTTTGTGTTTTGTTAGGACTTTGTTTCTTTTAACTCCTCTTCCTTACCCCAACCATCGCTAAGGTTGCAGAACAATTCTTTCTGTTCTTGATGCCCCAGACAGCATTTGTCCTGTGATGTAGCTCCAACGCTTGATTTCAGCTCATATTTGGAAACACTTCTACAGTCACTTCCATAACTCACTGAACACGTATTTCCATAGTTTATTATCATGAATCCCTTAGTTTTGTCTTTAAACTTAAGTCCTCAGAGATACACACAACCTTTATGGTAAGCTGGCCACAGTGTGCAATAAAGATTTTATTTGATTCAGGCAGAAACCATGAAAATAAAGCACATTTCCGAGGGGCAGGGAAATAATACCTGCACACCTCCATATATTTCATGGAATTCTGAGATGCTAACAGAGACCAGGAGGGAGGAAATAAAGAAACAAATGAAATCTTTTCCCTGCAACGCTTTACGCATGCTACTTTTTCCCTGCCAGCCTGGCAATCCCAGGGATTGCTGGTAAGGCAGTTTGTACAAGGAAGAACTGCAGCTGTCTTGAAGGAAAGATGCACAGTACGTGTCAAAAAAACCCCAAAATCTTACCATTACATTATTAAAAATAACAGAAAAGTCCCAAGCCGTTCCAGAAGGAAACCAGAAAAGCGATTTCAATTTCAGCGGGGTGTGCACTCTGTAAACTTTAAGCTTCAAGGTAGGAAAGACAGGCAGGGAAATGTAAATGCATATGCTACTGCCTTGTTAACCAGCTTGCAAGCTGCCCAGCATCAGAATGAATTTCAGCCCTGGCTGCTTCAGTGAATTCTGAGCTTCAAAGCCCAACAGGGATCACCTACAATCCGGCAGAGACAAGAGCTGATTCTTATTTTCCTATTTTTTCTTGGGAAATATATGAAAAGAAATGAATATACAGAATATTGTGCACTATCAGCTACCATTTGCTTATACTGGATATTCTAGGGATTGTACAAAGAGAAAGTTATCTATAGAATTAGTATGTTCTTCCAGGTTAACAAATGAATCATTGCTATAGAAACCACAGCTTTCTCCTCCCCATCTAGACGGCAAACCAACTTCAAGATCGAGAAATTTCTACCATCTACTGTAACGTTTAAAGTCAATACGACCCAAACTACGGAATCTAAATACATCTAAATAACAGTAAACATGTAGGAATACTTCTGAATAGTTGAATTCAAAGCATTTCTTTTACGTGGGCATAACGCCAAACAAGAACTGTAGGTCAGAAGAGCAAAAATGAAGGTTTGAAATAGCCCTCTCGCAGACAGAATGTTAACCATTTCACTGGTACCAAGGATTTTCGGCTGAAGAAAAGCAGAAAGGAAAGATGAAAAGCTTTTACATGCTTATAGGATGGGGGCATCAAACCTGACTGCAATATTCATCCGCCTACGTGGGATATTCGGAGGCACTTCCTCACAGAAAGGAGGATAAAACCCTGGAATGGGCTGCCCAGGGAGGTGGTGGAGTCGCCGTCCCTGGAGGTGTTTAAGAAAAGACTGGATGCCACACTTAGTGGCAGGGTTTAGCTGAGTGGTGGTGGTAGGTCATAGGCTGGACTCGATGATCTAAGAGGGCTTTTCCAGCCTTATTTATTCTATGATTCTATGATATCCTGAACCCCGTAGCTGCTTCGCTCTGTGATGGTGTATGAGCGAGGGTGGCACCCCTTGGCAGAGAGAGTCTGAACCATGCCGGGTACCGATGCCAGAGCAGACACCAAATCCTTCTCAGATGTGACTTGAATTAGACCTGAACAACTGTCACCACAGAGTAAATCATGCATCAGCTACTTCAAAGTCTTTTGTTTTTTGCTACTGGCCAAAATGAGGCAGACCAACCCTTCACAGATATGATTACTGAACCATTAAGATACATGGATTTTATTAAGAGATCCATTTTCATCACAGTTACCTATTTGTAACCGGACATACTGACTTCCCAGGGATGTCTACTGTTTTGTGTTAGAGTTTGATCAACCATCATCTAAGCTGCTGTACCAGTAACCTTAAAATCTGCACCCGAAGTCAAGACAACACATAAGAAATGTTGATGCCACAACCTGTGATCACCATCAGTGAGCAACTGGAAGCTAAAATTCCCAGTATCTCTTTCCAGCAGGTACCAGGGCAACAGTGACACTTCCAAAACCAACTTCTCCTGTCCACACAATTAAACCCATTTTAGACTAGGCGTAAGATTCACACAGATTCACGGAATGTTCGGGATTGGAAGGGACCTCGAAAGATCGAGTCCAATCCCTCCACCAGAGCAGGATCACCTAGATCAAGTCACAAAGGAACGAGTCCAGGCAGGTTTTAAACATCTCCAGAGATGGAGATTCCACAACCCCCCTGGGCAGCCTGGGCCAGGCTCTGGCACCCTCACTGTGAAGAAGTTCTTCCTAATATTCAAGTGGAACCTCCTGTGTTCTAGTTTACACTCGCTGCCCCTTCTGCTATCACTGGGTGCCATTGAGAAGAATCTGGCTCCATCCTCCTGACACTCACCCTTTACGTATCTATAAACATAAGGTTACAGTGTCAAATGTTCAAAATCAATGCTCTTAAGAGAGTTCTGTCTCTCCATTTCGGTTTTTTCCCCTCTACAGACATTGTAAAAAAGGGAGACTGTAGCCAAAGGTAAGTCCAAGTGAGAGGCAAATTAATACGAAAATTTTAAGTGGCACGAATTGAAAATTGAGACCTTTCTCTTGTTCATCACATCCTCAGTAACTAAATGCCACGTGAGAAAGCATTTTTGTTTGAGGCTGAGGCTGAATTTCATTAAAAAAGAAAGAAAGAATAAAAGATCTCCAAGACGCCCTTTTTCGCTTATAATCAGAAAGTTGAAATTTTATGGGTTTGAGATTTTTCCTCCTTTCTGACTAGCAGGTCACATAAGTTGGAGAATATTGTAAATAGTAAAGAAATGGAATCAACAATGAACACAGGATCTCTGTACAAGAGACGCACTCCTTTCCCAACTCAATTCCTTCGCGTCTTCCAAGTAATACTAACAGCATTCAAGCCTTTTGTAAAATCCTTTTGAGAATAACAACCAGCAACTAAGCACAGCATAAACCCCACAGAAACGTGTAGAAAACCTGTAACGGGCTTTGCTTCATTTGGTTTCAAGCTGCTTTATTCACCACGAGTTTTGCCTCTGTCTTTAGCGTGATTTTCGATGAGGATATAGCTCTGCTCTCCTGACTCACCGTTTACTCTACAGAAAGATGTTAAAGCTGCTGTGGATGTCAACCTGTAGAGCTGATGGGAGTATAGAGGATGAAATAGTTTTACAAAGCAAAGAATGAATCTTTACTTACAAGCACACGCACCATATACCAAATCAATATGGGATAAGGTACCAGGGACAGATCTTGCTTTCGTGTTATTAATAGACTGACAATACCATAAATTCTGCTGAGAAATAAATGGAAGCCAAGAGGAAGAAGGAAGAGTACAAGATTTGGAGTCCAGAAGAGCGCACGATCAAGATAAGCTGCCAGAATTAGAATTAACGTAATTCTCTTGCTTCAGAGTACTCAAATGTGTTTTCCTCCCATGCACATTTGCTTTCCGATGCCAAGCTTGAACGCTAATTAAGGAAATGGAAAGAATTAAACTGATTGCAACAAGTTAACAGCTATACAGCATGTGGAGAGGAGAGTGGTCTTAAAATGTTAATTTCTACCAAGGAGAAGCAGGAATTCAGCCATCCCCAGCAGTGACTCACGCTAGAGCTGTGCCTCAGTTTGCAATTTCTTCAAGCCTCTTTGAGGAATATTCCGAGAATGTTTGGTAGCACGAAATTGTGAGCAAGGAAGCCTTTATGAAGAACACGTGATTGGTATGATGCAGGCCATGCTTCACAGTAGCCCAAACTCCTACAAACGTACGCACGCATGAGAAGGATGATGAGCTAATCAATGTTCAGCTATTTTTTCAAGGCTCTCCTGCGCATTACACACCACAGCTGCTTAGGGGTTCTTATATATGTAAATAAACCACTTGTTTCTAGATACCATGCGTCATTAACTTGGAAATTACTGTATTCCTGTATTTAACTTTTAGAGTCAGCTTTTTTTTCCCCAAGGCTACTGTAAAATACACATAGGTTGGAATAGAAATGGGCTGTTCAGGTGTCAGTTTTTCTGGTCACTTAGAGAAAAGACTACATGGGAAACAAGAACTAGTTTGAAGCAAACATGTAAATATTTTCATAGATGACTCTTGATCATTTGTAGGAATCTCAAGCCTCCTACAACACGTTGCGGATTTCATATTATCCTTCCTTTATGAATTTAGTGCTAACAAAATTAGCAATGACTTATCGCAAGGACCGAAATCCTTGATTATTTGCAGAATAGGTACAACAGAAAATGCTTCTGGCATTTTCCCTGCTCAACAAAGTAAAGCAACCGTGATCAATGTTTCTTGATGTTGCTGTGATGCAAGAACCCCCAAAAGTTTAATTGAATGCACACTATGAAACATCCTACACATAAATCCATTCAGGAGACTGTCAAAATGAAGACTAAGAGAAATTTCCTCTACATATACACCTGGAGGTGCTACAACTCTTTCTTCAATGGGAGGCGCGGAGAACAGTTCGCTAGAATATTTTTCTGGATGTTTTTTTGCATGTTCCAATTACAGGTTAAAAAAAGAACAAGAAGGGCTATTAAAATGGTATAGTTAAGTTGAAAGAGTCTCTCAAAGGTGGTGTTATGATGAATTCTACAGGTGTGATAGAAATCCCCTCTTCCAGCTCTTGATATTATAAAGAGAGACCATTGTGAAACCTGCAAAATCCAAACTGCAAAGAAAAAAGTCTTTACTTTTACTCCAAACTTCTGTGAATATCTCTACTAAGAACATGTACTGAAAACACATTTCAAACAACCACATGCTAAAATCTTGATTCTTTTGGAATCAGAATGGCCTATGGGGAGACTGAGAGGCAAAACCAAACGCTGCCTACATATTCCTTCATAAAACAGGGAGCGCTGGACTATTTAATCCTGAGAATCAAATAAGTATGATTCCTTCCCTGACAGAACAACTTAAACGAAAGCCAATACAGTCAGGTATTTTTAACACAAAATAGTAATGTTCCGAAAGCTTCCATTTCTATGTGGAGATACTGGAGTTCGTATTTTCTCTTCTTTTATCTGCAGTGCCTTCTTTGGCTGCCAAATGTACCCTCACAGTTAGTTCTCTTATTCTGCCATATTGAAAACCGGGTAAGAACCAAAAGTAATATCCAGATTTTTTTTTATCTGCAGTCAAACCAATTGAGTAATTCTTCACATTTTCACGTGATAATGATTTCTTTTCTGCAGTACCTCTGGATTTTTTCCACTGCTTATGACACAAGCACTATCTGATCTGTTCGTCAAACCTCATATTGTGAATGAAAAGTAAACCTGACTTGCACCATATATCGCAATTATTGCCCAAAATCCAAGGATTTGGACACGTCAAGCAACTCGGTGTAACATAATCCCTGTTGAAGTCAGCAACAAGCAATTTTCACATTGGCCTCTGTAGTAAACCCTGGACCACAGGTCGGTTAGTACCGGTGAGGAGGATCAGCATCTCACCACCACCATACCGGTTCCACTCCTTAGCTGACAAAAGCTATGAAAGAACAACCATGTAAAGCCTGGAAACCTTGTTGCACCACCAATTCCACCATACCCTTTCAGATGTCCTGAAAGGCAGCACCATTAGAAAGACAGTCCCTGTCAAAACAGCTAAAGATTTTAACCCAGCTACTGGAAAAAATGGTGGGATCCATTATCACCAGCTACAATAGATCACTCTGCTCCATCATCATTATACAAGATCTTCCTTCAGAAAAATGGGATCCTTTCCATTCCCAGACTTAGACTCTTCTGACTGACTTTATCCTCTCATTATATATTAAGTAAGTCTGTGTCCACTTGATCGATTTAATGAAGGCCCATCACAGTCAGCAGCTGGCCCAGGCTTTGCCAGCAAAGCTTGTGTGCACTGCAGGAGACGAGGGGGGAAGATGATTTTAAAAATCTCCCTCCCATCACTAGTCATATAACAATTTGCAGTTCTAAACCAAAAGGTCCACTAAGAAAGAATATTCCAGGAGAAAGAAGGTGGACAGAAACTATTGGTGACCTTGATTAATAAAGGAGAAACTCTATCAAAAATGGAAATGCAGAAATCTGAGTAATTCAACATCGGTGGTCAAATACAGGCAAAAATATCATTCCATTCACTTGTCGACTCTCTCTGCAAGCAGTACTACTGCCTTTCTAAGGGAAAAGAAAAAAGAAATCGTGATAAATTCCCTAAATGCTGCCTAACTGCAATATCCAGCAGGGCCCACAATTAAAATAAGAATGTGGGTAGTAATAGTCGAATCAGGAATTTGGCCAGCAAGACAACTCTGCTCTGACATAATCTAAAAAGATTAATATCTACCTTCAGCTACATCGCTTCAGCATGAAGATGCTCACCTGATTTTTACATGCCTACTTGTCACCTGGAAATAATGGATTCTACAGCTTCTCCTACCAGTACATCTAACCTGCCTGGAAACCTTTGCTTCACTACCCTACGTTTAGATTATTCTTTAAAAATAAGCTCTATTTCTTCTAGAGAAATGGTTTTTTTCTCTCCCCCCTCTCTTCTCTCTTTTTTCTTTACANTTCTTCTAGAGAAATGGTTTTTTTCCCCCCCCCCCCCTTTTTTTTTTAAGCACCAAGGTTCCCCCTCCCCCTTCTTTTTTTGAAACACACACCACACTTTTATTAAATAGCCGTGAAAAAATGATATTAAAAATGGATACTAGGAAACTAGTATCGCAATCCTTCTTTTTAGTGACTGATACTCTGCAATTTCAAGCGATGTTAATACAAACAGAGCAATACAGACTGCAACAGTTCACACCCTGCAAAATGTGGCCTATTCAGCCTTTTTCACTGCAAAGAGAGGAAAAAAAAAACACCAACCCACCCAGAGGATTTTATACACTGCACACATTTATCCTTATATTTATCCAGTCATACTGCTATTCTCACACAGACATCTACTCCATTTTCCAGAACCCTGTTATCGAGGCATAAAATTCCCACTAAAAATAGATTCTTATTGTCTTTTTTTTTTATTATTATTATTTTTTACCTGGAAAGCTCTACCCTGTCTGCATGCTCCACCAGCCACTTCCCAGATCAGCAAAGCTTAAACTCCAACCCACATTCTTTAACAACCACGTTCACATCACAGATGAAAACACAGAATCCTTACCTAGGAGCTGCATTCTTTCAAACGTAAAATGGTTTTACTTCCTTTCTATCTAAATCTGCCCACTGCCTGCACATATTTCAGCCTGACTTCCAAATATTTGCTGGCTTTCCCTCTCCCTGCGCGGCATCCGCAGTCAGACGGCATTACTTACATTCTCTTCCGTACAAAAAGCAAAGAAATAAAACCATCGTACTACGAAATAAATTAGTTTTTTTTACAAAACACTCAACCCGAACCCCAGACATTACATGAAAGGCAAAGAAAAGGGACGGCCCATTGGAAAGCATCTGGCGAACCTCCCCTGGCCGCCGGCCAAGCCTCCGCTCCTGCGCCCCACTCCCCCCGCGTCGCTCGGCGCTTGCGCGCTGCCGCCCAACGCCCGGTTGCTGTGGAAACGCTGGAGGCGCCTCCACCTCCAACCAGCCCTTCTAGGCTGGGGTGACACCAACCATGGCTCGTTGCAACGGGGAGGCGACAGGGGAGCTGCGTAGGACCTTCCCTGGCAGGAGAACTTTGCCCGAGTCTTCCATTCAAAGGGGTGTTTCCCAGCGCGTTATGGAAATCGCACGGTACGAGAAAACAAATGGACCAACCCGCAGCCGAACGCTCCCCACCCCCCAGCTTCGAAATATGACATCAAGGGTCAAAAGAGGCAGCAGAAATTCAAGGAAATACTGGCAATAGAGTTTTGATGGCGTGAAGAAACTAGCTAAGTTGGTGGAAAAGGAACTGCTCCAAGTATTCCAATGCAGAAAAGCAGGTTGCTGTAAATCTTAGACACATTCCATCACAGAATCGTTCTGGTTGGAAGAGAGCTTTAAGATCATCAAGTCCAACCGTTAACCCGGCAGTGCTAGGTCACCACTAAACCATATCACTCAGCACCACATCTACAAGGGCTTTTAAATACCTCTAGGGATGGAGACTCCACCACTGCCCTGGGCAGCCTGGGCCAGGCCTCAATAACCCTTTTGCAAAAGACATTTTTCCTCATGTCCAACCTAAACCTCCCCTGGCACAAGATGAGGCTGTTTCCTCTTGCCCCACTGCTTGCTGCATGGGAGGAAAGACCAACACCCACCTCACTACAACCTCCTTTTCAGGTAGTTGCAGAGTCTCCCCCGAGCCTTCTTTTGTCCAGGGTCAACAACCCCAGCTCCCTCAGTCGCTCCTCATAAGATGTATCATAACATATGATTCTATGATTCCCAACACGTAATACTGATGTTCAGAAAAACCAAACGCAAAAGCAACTCCCCTACTGCTCTTAAATATCTCTTTAGGCACCAATTATCTTTACCAGACTCATACTTTCAGTCAGCCTCCTGCTTTAGCTTTAATAGTTTGTCTTTTAATCAAACTACTGTTTTCGGGAACAAGTTACTTTTTATATAACCTACACACAAAGTACAAAAGGAAAAAAAAAAAGACAGAGCTACTTTTATTTAAGGTTGGATTACTAGTATCAGGCTCAGCCATCAATTTTTTATGTGTCTCCTCTTGACCCAGATTCTATTGCTCTTCTCTGCCTTGAATTCTTAATTTCTCAGATTTGTCTCCTATTCCTGCAACCTGCCACTGCTCATAAATCCCACTGGAGGCAGCTGTAGCAAAGGGAAGGTGAACAGGTCCAAAAAGACGTTGAAGTGAGTAAGCTACACCTGAGAGTAAGATGTTGGAAAGCGCAGGATCTTCAGGCACACAAGATATTCAACTATCTTCAAAGAATGACTGAAATTGCCCAGACTTACCAGCACTTCTTCCGTCTTCTCTTCTCGCTTTTCCTCCTCTTCATCAGTTTCTGCAGCAGCTCCGTCTTCCTCATCGCTGCTAGAGGACTCCAGGATTTCACTGATGTCCATTTTCCAGTTCCGAGGAACACCCTTTGTGCTGAGAAAGGTGCTTGCCTCCTGTAACCCTGCAGAAGAAAACATCCCGGTTTTACCTCCCCTGTAACACTCACAAGTCGCAAAGTATTTTTAATTTCCTTTACACGCTCTTGTAAATCGCAACGCCAACTTCAGCTAAAAATGGAATTAAGTAATAGAATAGATAGTGCAGCTCGAAACGCTCGGTTTACACACGCTTTACATTTCCAGACTGTCATATTTTAAAAACTGAGTCTCGACAACTCGGAGTTTAGAGTTGAGAACACCCATCCCACACAGCATCCAGTAGATTTCTGGGCACAGGTCTCCAAAAAAGCTACTGAGATTTACACCTACGTATGTGAACGGTACCAAAGATAGGCACCTATACTTATCCTTATATATTCTGTGTGACGGAACCCTTTTGTTTTTGCATGAAAGAGACAAATGCTGTAAAAAACACAAAAGCTCTTTAAAGAAGCAAAACCATCACAGTTCGATCAAGTACCTAGACTTACTTAGCTCTTTTCAAAATAGCTCCGTGTTTTAAAGTTTAGATTGCAGAATAAAATGTAAACGCTTTCAGAGCGCTGCCTAAAGAGGTGTTACATTAAGGTCTGGAACAGGAAAAATACACCAGTGAGGAAGGGAGCGATGGGACCCGCAGAAGTCATGCTGCACAATGCAAATACCTCGAATTCTTTTCCTTGAAGAGGTGCTCTAAGGGGGGAAAAAACAACAACGCCAAACAAACCCAGATAACCCCAAACCATGCCCCTGAGTCACAATAAAAGACTTCAATAAAGAGGAATCCGAAGAATACCCAAAAGAGGGACATACTGCAATGAACCATGCACAGCGTTGCTGGAGAAGAAAACGCAGCAGTTTTTAATAGCTGCTGAGAGACAAACCTCCAGAAAACTGTCAAAACTCTTTCTGAAACCATTAGGACCTTTGGTTCCACAATATTCCCTCGTGACAATGAATGTGACAACCCAATTACATTCTGCATGGAAACAAAAAAATATAACTAATTCCTTTCTTCCATTTATCTTAAACATCAGGTTTTGGCTCTTCTAAAGTTCTTGTTCTGTGAAACAGTTATTAAGAAGAAAGTAGAAGAGAAATCCTGAAGAATTTCATGAATCAATCAAAACCACCTCAGGCTCTCATCTGTATCATGCTAAATTTTTACTTGCTAAGGAGCTGTTCCGCAGCTTTACTCAAACTGGAGGGGCTGCTGTTGTTGAGTGGGGGTTTTGTTGTCGGTTTTTATATATCTTTATATATTTGATATCAGTTTTATATATGTTAAATATTTCTCCTTAAAAAAATTTGTGGTTTCAGGTCTGGTTGGGAGAAGCAACATTAAGAGTTTAAGAATTATTTATATCAAAATGAGAACCTGGCCTTTTCCAAGGTCACTAAAAACACAGATTATTGTAGTCACATCATTGATCCACCCAGAAATCAAGTTCTGCAATTATACTTCAAAATCCAACACTAAATCACAGCCAGGCTGTTCAAATAAAGCTGACACCTTGCTGTCTGGGGTTTTTTTAATGTAAAAACCAAGTGTTTTGAGCCATAGCACCGAAGTCTGGTCTTAGAAGAGGTAAGTCTATACTCCATTCTTCAATGACATTTCAAATACAGTACCTTGAAAAATGTTATATGCACTTTTGATAAATTTAGAGAGGACCAAAAGAAATAAAAATCAAGAAAGCAAGGCTGCTACTGGGTGCTATTTTAGCAATAAGGCAATTATAGCCCAAGTTTGCCCAATTTACCACATTTAAAATTGTTTGCAAAATATCCAAGAGGAATTATCAGAAATCAACAGGCCATCATTTACTTGCAAAAAGCACTACTGCATGAGATTACTTTTTTAAAACATCTAGAATTGACTTTAATTTACCTTTTTTAGGAGAGGACTCCGTTTTTGGTAAGCTTTGAACATCTAGTTCTTTAATGTCTTTTCTTGCTACTGAGTAACTGAAAAAGAATTAAGGTTCTGTTATTATTTTTAAATCACAGTAAAGAAGCATTTGAGTTAGAAAAACAGCGACTTGTAATATTTTCAGGATTTATCATTCACTTCCAAGGTCCATTCTAATAATTAAACATGCAAGGCACTTGCTATATTGTAGGTCCTAATACAAGATTCAAATCCAGAGTAAGTTCCCAATCTTCCTTGGAAATTCAGACAGCAAAAGAACCCCCATAATTAAACAATTAAGAAAAGTTCATAAAGCTTCTTTATTTTAAATGTTTAACGCACACAAATTTTCAAAGGTAAAATACCCCCTAGGTAAAAACGTTTTCTAAATTGGATATATACCCATCAATCAACAGTAGCTACCCTAAATAACGATCTTGCTGAGATGAAAGAAACAAGCCTTCCCTTTCCAAAATGTGTTTCTATTAGTACAGAACAACAGTGAAGGCGAATTCACGTATCTGCGTTGCTAAATAATTGATTTTTATTTTTCAATTACTAATGCATTCTCACAGGAAAATATATAGAAGTTGCCCTGTTCTAAAGTGAGACTGAATTCCTACAGTAGAAACGCTAACCAACCTGCAAGGAAAGCCTTACAAATGAGGTACTACAATAAGATTGGGGTGTTTCTTTCCATCTTTCATTATTTCAGAAAATCTGGAGTGAAAACTCAGGAACTGGAGGTGGCCATTTTTTAAGGTTGGAAAAGAC
>WEIS01039751.1:0-25653 GCA_013389965.1 Todus mexicanus
CGTGGGAAACATCTAGTGGATTAAAAAAGACTTCCACCAGTAGGGTTCAATGGATGTTCTCACCTGCTTATGCAAAGGGAGAAGCCGTCAAGAATTAGAGCACAAATAAGGTCAGCAAAACAGCAAATGTAAGCCACAAAGGAAATTGTAGCCCCATGACTCAAGAGCTGCTAACAGATTTGGTCTGTCAACGTTCTATCTCGTTGCACATCATGCTGGCCCAGGTTATCAGAGCCAGGAAGATCTGATAGGGTCTTGTCTGTTTGTCTAATCTCCATGTGCAGTGAGGTAGCTTTTAAGAGATCCCAGAACCTGCAGTGGTTTAACAGGAGAGAGAGACAGAGCAGGGACAAGAAGAAAGTGAAAGAGCATCCTCTGGTCTCATATTTATCTAGGCAAAGAGACTGTAAATCTTTGTAAGCTGACTTCCTTCAGTGGTGAAAGACAGTTCTTTGAAGAAAAAGGAGTCCATCATTTCTGTAATAGGCAGCAATATATACTCATTGGTACAAGGGGGAATAGCATAAGGATGCATGGAGATGTCACATAAAAGCAGGGATATTAAGTTCTCCAGGGTATTGCCCTTTGGGCTTTGTTTTCTGATGACCAAGTCGGAGGTTTCATGTCTTTGGCTTTGTAAAAAGATGTGAGATGGGACTGGGTGACCCACAGCATTTCAGAAAGAATGATTTTGTCCGATTAACAGATTATTTAGGTAACAGCAGTTTGGTTGCAGTGGGGAAGGAGAAGTGGCCCATCAAAGAATGCCTCACAAGAGGAATACAGCCAGAGAAGATCAATTTGAGTCTACATCACTGCACCTCTTATGCCAGGCTGGGAGCCCTGTAGGTACCTGGCAAGACTGCTGCCATCAGCTATCCCCACAGAAGAGCAACCCCTCTTTGGGACAAAGGGGCAGGAAGGCTCCAGCACCACCTACATCCCAGAATGTGATGGAGGAAAGAGGAGGACTTATTCATCATCTCCCTTCACTACCTCAAGTACCACATGGATGTGAACTCTGTCTCACACAACTCTGACCAGACCCCTGGACCTCTGTTCCCAAGAGAAGGTGGTGAAGTCCATCTCTGAAAGCTCCACATCTCAAGTTTACGCCAAAGAGAGGGCAGGAAATAGGTTCCAATACCTCCAAGGTCCTCCTTTGTCATTCCTCCTCTTTCCATCACCACCCTTGTCCCTTCCATCTAAAGAAAGAAGCATGAGAGATTAACCAGAGCTGCCTCACTCTAATCATCTCCATTGACCTTTCTTGCTCCACCCAAATTTTCATCCTTCCTCCCTTAGCCCTTAGACTCTTCCTTTTCAAAAACAGCTTTTAGGCTTTCTGGACTTCCCACAGAGTGCATCTCAAATAAACAAATAAACTTGAAAAACAGTCTTGGTGTGAGAGAAGCACAGCAAAATTCCTACTTTTGCCTCCTTGATTTCTGCCCAGTGTGGCTTTGAGTTGCCACCAGCAATGGTATCATAGACAGAGTCTACAGGAGTCCTCTCAGTTCATGCAAGAGCAGCCAGGCTAGAAATTCCTTGACATTTTTCTACAGGACTTGCAGTATTAGAGCCCTGGACATTTAAGCCAAAGGTCTGGTTTTCAAGCACATAAAGAGGAAAGAATCAAAGAAGTGGAGCTAGTTCCCTTTGTCTTTTCGGGCATGGATATGGACAAAGAAAGGACATGGATGAGGAGAAAAGGGTTGCATCTCAGGATCTCCTTGCTTAAGTGACTCTAAAATGTGAGAATATCCCTGTGCTGTCCCTCTGCAAGCCCTGTCAAATTTCAAAGCAACCTGAGAAAGTAGGCAGCTGTTGGACCACGCAGACCCTCAGCCCTCAGGAGCCAGGAAGGAACTGCAGCCTTCTCTACAAGGGAGCCTGGACCCTGGCTAGGTTGTACACAATATATCTATTGACAAGTTAAGACTCACCAACAGCCTCTAGGCTTATCCCCCTTTTCTGCACATGTACATTCTCTCAAGTGTCTGCAGGGCCTGGATGGCCCTGGATGCTCCTTGGCCCAAATTACAACATATAGCCCATCAAGTCCTCGTGTTTCCTACTTAATGTCTGGAGTGTGGAGTCAAGAAAGAGGGGTGAGGTCTCCATGCATGATTGCAGTGAGGTTCCTGCCATCCACAACTGCCCAGCTCCAGCTCTAGCTCCACTCCTCTTCACCAGCGCAAGTACACTGACAAGGGCCCATTGCTTTGAGTCATGGCCAAGTGTGGGCTCTCCTGACAAACCTGACTTCGTCTCTCATCCTGGGAAATGCACACATATGAAGAACCCATAGCTTCAGGGCCAGGGACCATGGGACTATGCCTGCACTTGCATACTTTCTATCTATTTGTTTTGTCATGCTGCCATCTTGACATCCACAAGGCTTTCCTGAGCAATGTGCAAATCGATATCACCTCCCAACACACCTTTTATTAGCTGGCAGTGGGGGTTTGTGGCACACCAAAGCAGTGCCACAAAAATTAACAGACACATCCAAGAGCATTTCTGCTTCCTCCCCCTCCTCTCCTGTCTGTCCCCAGAGTTTTCCTGCTCCCCTGGTAGCTCTTAGATTCCCCACAAGCCCATCTGAAGCAGCCACCTCCAGACATGCTAGAAAAGCTGACACTACAAAATCACATTACTTGGCTTTCAAAGCTGTCTTGCCTGTGGGGAGCTATCAAATACAGCTGTTCTGGTCATGCCAGCAAAAGCTAAGTGAAGCAACAGCCCTATTTGGACTTTAAATCCACCTGATATTGGTTTCAGTCATTTTCCTGGTTGATCTTTTAAACATTTCTGAAGATTTATTACACTCCTTGAGAAGAAGCAGCAGCAGGTCCCAGTTCTGAGCTCCAAGTCAGTCACCACACTGCTCTACAATCTAAGCTTTTGAACTTATGTGTCTAAACTTGAAGGACTGGACCAGCATCTATGACCCAAACGCTACTCACAGCTTCGTTTTATAGAAAAAGCCATAGTAGTTCATATTCCTGGAAGCTACTTGGTTCTCTCTCCTGCCTGCCATACACATGCAGTACTGAACAGCACTGTGGGGTATGTTTACCCTTTAGGGTAAACCCAAAAGGCCAATGCAATCATTAGGAAGTCAAAGGTTTTCACTAAGCGGTAAACCTATCTGAGTGTCGGTGGCTGGTTTCCAAATGGTACAAAGGGTTTAGTCTAACTCTGTCATTAATTTCAGGGACACCTTCCTGGCTAACTTCTACACACTCCTTTGAACTATATCTTAAGGCCTCTATCCCCAAGGGAAACAACCTCTTCAGGCAAAATTTAATGCAATGAATAAAACATTTAAGCAAGCTCCTTGAGACTTTCTTTTCCCTTTTGTGTTTGCCCAGCGGGGCCTTGGCACAAACATGCAGGTCATAGACAAAGCCACAGAACAAGTAATTGATTATTATTTTTGCCAGCCTCAGGAATAATCACTACATGGACATCTGTACCACTTTGCCTGCCTTCTGCTTCCCACCTCTGCTTTAAAACAGTCTTTAAGGAGAGGATTTTGAAAAAGAGCTTATGTAGTTTGTCACTCCACTCTTCCAGGGCTTTACGGAGAGCTCAGCACTGAAGTTCTTTAAGTGTCTTAAAATGTTGGCCCTAGATATTAACCCATTTCCCTTTTCTATCTTCACGCTTTGGAGTTATTCAGCACCAGAGAAGAACATCCGTAGAGTTTTAATTTCCTTCTCTTTTTTTTTTCATGGAAGAATATCTACTTCTTTCCTGCTGCAATGAAAAACAAAGAATGCAGAAAACAAAGATTAAATATTTAATTTTGCCAGAGTCTCAGATGTCCAGCCAGTTATCAGCGTCTCTTCCTTCATGCTCTTTTTATTTCTCATTTCTTTACTTTTTCCCCTCTCATTTCACCCTTTCCTCTCCCTCCATTACAGGTCCTCTCCTACAGCACCATTCCCTAGTTTAGCAAAGCAAAACTTTTGCTGAATATTAGAGAAGAAATCCTAATGCTGCTTTCTTTAGAGCAAGCCTGGAATATTCTCCTGAGGGAAGTGCCAGAGGTCCAATCGATTGAAACATTTAAAACAAGATGTCATGTTGTGCAGGAACAAGTAGGAAATATGCTGTAGAGAACAGTCCTCGACTGGAAAGAAGTAACAGTTACATCTTGTTATAAAATGCTTAATGATGGGGCCACTTCATGGCTTTCATGGGGATCTTCTGCTGGAGAATAGATAAGATGCAAAGGGAGACGTTTGTATTCCCCCATTAGCACTGCCAAGCACAGTGCACATGGTTGAGGAGACACGACACAAAGCAGACATCCATGCCCCCTGAATTCTTTTCTTTCCCTTCCACTCTCCTTCATTTCTCTCTAGAACATGTATACTATATTGATACATCAGCAATCCCACTGTTTCTGCTCCCAACGCCATCAAATTGTGTAATTATATATTTTTTTAAAAAAAGAAAATATAGTTTGTCTAGCACAGTTTGCTCCTTACAAATGCATTCTGTTTCCTGCCTTTTTGGTACACTTCAAACTCTTTCTAGAAGGAATTATTCTGGACTGGGCAAAATAATAAGTTCTGTCATGTGAAGTTCTTACAAAGACGAAGATAACTGAAAAGGGGGAAAATCTTGCAGGTAGTGCTGTGAGATCAGTCTGATGCAATGTCTGCATTAGGATCTAGAAGGAGCTTTTCCAAACCAACACTAACAGGAGACTGGCTGGTTTAGCAAAGGAGTTTTAGGATAGAGGTGAAGATTTAAAGCACTAAATCATGCCCATAAGCCTGCGGAGTTCTACCAAAGTCTCATCCATCAGGCATCAAGACCTACAAATCTCACTCCTACCAGATGCTTGGCCTGTACCTCATATATGAACAGGACAATGTCATGGCTTCTCTTTTGCATCACAGCCTCTTCACATGAAACTCAGCTGGTGACTCAGACCCATCAAGCAACTGCATGGAGTACACAGAGTACACAGCGCAGGAGGAAGGCAGCACCTGGATTATGTCTTTATCCCACACCAACTAGGTGGGTCTTACCACACATGTGACACCTCTGCAACATGATACTCCACCCTCCAGCTCAGCATCCTCGTTTTGAGACTAGATACAGGAGGTCTCAGCCACTAGGGCAACAAAAAAACACAAAAATGTGAGCAAGCAGCTGACCCAGAAATAAATCTGGACCATAGGTTGTTTCTAAGCAGTGAGTGATCTGTCTAACACTGATACAGCACAGGAGTGACTCCACGTAGGACATGAAGAACAGTCAGACCCAGCATTGAAAACAAAACTGTAATTAGAGTAAATGCCTGAAGAACATAAGTTCTGTACCACAGCACTGACCTTACAAAAATTCTTCCTATAATTAAATCAAACTCTCCAGCAAAATGTTTATGCCACGCTGTAATAGCACCAGCTGCAAGATCTGCAGTGATGGAAACCCTTTGAAAAGGTTAGAATTATAATTCTGTAATATGATGCTATTAATGGACACTTTATCATTTAAACAGTGAGTCATGAAATATACTTTTTCCTTTCTTTCTCTCATCCTTTCCCAATCTTCTGCTGTGGATCCAGACACTGTGAGCAACCATCACTCATCTTTTTTTTCTATTTGCAAATACTTCTCTTCCTACTTAGAATGGCAATCATGAGACCATTTGAAAAGAAAGCTTAAAGGCTTAAAAAAGTAGTAGTAACTTGCACTAAAAAGCAAGCTTTGGAAAAATCTCAAAAGCAGTAGGCTTTTATACTGAATAAAAGCTAAGAATAATAATAATTTTTTTTTTCTTTTTCTAAATGCTACTTTGGAACTTCAGAATTTAGAATTCAAGTCTTTACTTTATTCTCAGCTAAATACAGCATACAGCCCTAGCTGGGGCTAAAGGTGTTTCTACAGGGAACTGATGTTAGCCTGTCATCTACTCGAATCACAGCAATAGCCATTTTTTTGTGATTATTAATGTGCAGAGCTGCATTTTCCAGTTTTCTTGTAGGAATATGAATCACGCTGACATTCAGCAGGGTTTGTCCTCCTAGATAATATTTGAAAATTCTACCCATAAATATTTATATTGAAAATATTGCCTGGAATACATCTCAATAAAGACCCTGTCCCAGTTGCACAGGGTAATGACAGAGTAACTCAACTGGTAACGGCAAAACCCACGCATTCCACACATGAGCCACTGGGGCCAGTCTCGCTAAGAAGCAAGGCTGAGGATGGTCCAGCACAGACTGACACAGTGAATCACCTCATTATGATCCTGACAGACAGAAGCAGAGCAGAAATGCCCAGCGACAACTGGCATTTCAGTGGAATTTCAGCACAGCTCTTAGCATACTAAGTACCAGCAAATAACACAGCCCTTCCTCATAAAGCTAACCTGAGGCTATTGACCTCCACATAGGCCACACTCAAACACACACTTGATTTGGCATTAAATGTCTACCTGGGCATCAGCCGTGTTTTCATTGCTGCAGGCAGGGCTGCAGGCAGGGCTGGTGGCACAGCTGGTGGCAGGGCTGCAGGAAGGGCCACGAGCAGGTCCGTGTGCAGGGTTGACTCTGTGAGGGAGCCGCATCACCTCCTGACTGTGCCCAGCCTTAACTGAAGAAGGCAGCAGGGCTTGGCTTGGCTGGCTCATGTTTGCACTGTTGCAAAGGACTTAGAGGAAGGGCAAGCCAGAAAAACCTGGCCTTCCATTTCCAAAGGCAGAGCAAGGAAAGAAAACACAAGGATTTTGCAAGGTTTCAGGGATGCACATGAAGTGCTGTGTGCTGGGATGGAGGTGTGAAAATAGGACAGCTGGGAGATGGCAGCAGTAGAGGATGGGACAAAGATCAGTTCAATATTCCTCCAGATGGCCCTTGAATGTCAAAGCAGAGCTCTAGCAGCGGAATAGAAACTACCGCAGGGAAGCTTTAGTATCCGAAAAGTAGTCTGGAGGAGATGTAAATAAATCTGTTTCAAATAAGTACAAAAGCTGCGGAATTAGGGAATTAGCAGCGGGTACTGGTATCTTTGGGTGAATTAGAATGGAGGTATCAGTCTTCCGGCAACACTTGCCTAAGATTCATGTAGTCTTCAAAGTGAAGTGGGAAAGAAAAGTAAACAGTGTACAAGTATTTATCACAGGTGGTCAAGGTGAAAACCCTTAGGAAAAACCCTGGAGAGACCAAAAGAGAGTAGCCCAGAGGCTAAAACTGTGAAGGGCTTCAAAATCCCAGCCAAAGACTGTTTATGAATACATAAGGTATCTCCAAAGCAGTGAAACCCCACGCTGGCTTGACTTTGAGTTAGCAACAGTAGTGTAGAACCAAGTTACGATTTCAATAAGCAGCTTCCCCCTGTCAGAAAAGAGCCACAGACTGCACACACTGCCCATATGTACACACAGAAAGCGTTTTCAGAGCCCCACCGTCTCTCTTGCCAGGATATTCTGGGGGGGAGTGCAACTACATGGACTACTCCAGCAGGGAATGGAGAGCAGAAAAGACAGTGCCTGTAATAGCTAGTCAAGAAAGAAATATCTTAAGTATAGAAGCACAAATTTCCTATGTAAGACAAATATTCACAAATCCGGCTCTGCCGCCAAAATAAAGATATAAAGCTTGTTATACAAAACAAGCATCCCAGCATCCAATGCAAGCGCAGAGAAGTGGCACTGGTCAGTTATAAGAAGATCCTCAGATTTGGCTCAAGGGCCACAGCGATGGTAACAGGCACTGTTCCCCTCAGCACTCACTTGTGTTCTGCGTACCCAAGAACAGTCCAGAGCAGCTCAGCTACAGTGACGTAGAGTCAAAGTACCGTTTGCAGTCCACACTAAACAGCTCGGCAAATTCACTTGAGCTGTGATCTGCTGTGGATAGTTTGCAACTGACACCAAAGCCAGCAAGCGAAAAGCCAGTGGGTATCTCTGCACAATGCTGCTGTCATGTGCTGGCACAACTGCCACAGGAAAACAGTGGATGCCCAGCAACATAGTGTTCTTTTGCTAAAAAGCAGGAATTTCTCAGTTTCCAAGTGTTGCATTATTCTTCTATTTACCTTCAAGCAAGAGAAGCCAGTTTCGAATTAACATGCAATTGACTGATTACCTGAGTGATGCACTTATTTCCCTTGGCAAATGAAATGAAATGTTAATGCTCTATAAGAACTGTGCCTCGTTAAGCATCCACTTCTCATCTGGCCATTGCCTGTATCACATGCCGCAGCTAATAGATTTGCTTTCATTAAAGTACCAGCTTCAATCTCTCTGTTACTCCAACAAGACCTACTCTTTGCAAGTTGGTTTGAAAAACTTAAACACTTTTTTCTATTCTAGTTGGTAGTTCTTCCTAATCTAATTGACATCCACATTTTACATAACCATTTCTCTGCACACCACAGTGCTAGAGTATTTCCCAGCATTAAAACACTGTAGTCTCATGCCTACCACTATTGTTAGGGGGCAAGGTTTGTGTGTGAGTTCACCAGGCTAAGGTGTCAAGCAGACAAGCCACACTTCCTAGCCACGCTTGAAGCAGCACTTGTGAAATAGCTACTGAGAATGAGATTGGACCAATGCCCACATCTCAGCACTATTGCTGAGGTGAGGTGAACCAGCTAGGTGACACATGATTCAGATACACGCTGCAACCACATCACCCTGTTGCAGTAAAAATAAACTTTCACAACAGCTATTTGATAGGGGAAAGACTATGGTGAAAGGTCTGGGTGGGTCAGAGTTAAGATTACAGTAAATGGGTTGTAATGTCACATGAGGCAACAGCAGCCGTGAGATCAGTTACATACCGTTAAGAGTAGTTACTACTCATTTCCTTGTTTTTTTTCTAGGTCTGTATCTAGCATGTGGCTGCCTGAACAAATCAACTTAATGGTGTTTCTCCATCTGTTGGGGTATAGTGTGATAAGCTTGTATAATTTGTAAGTTAATTATTTACATATGTTCCTGAAATTGGAGGAAAAGAGAAAACTCTGCGCAGGGAATGAGCAGGGATGCAATGGCTGCCTTCACCTCTGATCTCATGGTAGCTCAGGGAGAGCCTGGTGGTTCCTATGAATTTCCAAGAAAAAAATATGAGAATGAAAGAAAGGAATCCAAAATGCAGTCATTGGTTTTCCAGCTGAGACTACTTAATGCAAAAGGATCCTAAGGTCGGTTACTGAGTCTGAAGTTACCCTGCTGAAGCACAAAGCTTTCAAGCCAGGCAGAAGGGAGGGGAAGCCACTGGCATCTCACACTCATGCTCCCCCGCTGCAGCTTAGTGGCCCAGGGGATCCTGCTCAGATAGACCCCATGAGCCAAAAGCTCCATCTGATAAAGACACATCTGGCAAGGTACCGTTTCTCACTGGCAGTGGATGTGTTGAAATATCCGTCCATTGCATTTTACATCATTTCCAAATGCAGCACATTCACAAGCCTGGCAGAGCAGACAGAAGGATTTGGGCCACAGCTGCTGTCCCCTGAAAACACTGAAGGTTTAAGAGCCTCATGTGTTCAAAGTACTTTTAGTCATGGATTTCATTTAAGCTTAGCAACAGCTGATGTTCCAAGTTCTGGGAGAGGCAAGAAACTTGTATTTTCTGGTTTTATCCTTGACATCACTTGCCAGCAGAGTCCAAGCGGGTGACAAAGCTGGTCTGCAAACTTCATCGCTTCACAGGTCGCATCCAACATGAAGGGCAATCTAACTAAGTTGTTAAAGTTGTTACAATTTAATTTTTTATTAAAATGAAGTTTTTGTGAAAGTAATGTATATCCATTTTTAAAAAAAAATCCCCTAATACTCCTACAATGTATTAATAGTTAATATCACATCACTCCATCCTACTCTGTAAGCAGCAGATTTCAAGACCACATTGTGGTCAAAAAAGATTCATCTGGACCAGGCTACCCTGAGATGGTGCTGTCCCTTTCCACAAGAAGGAAAGCAGTGGATTATAGGAAAAACATTCTCATAAGGATCCATCCTGTGGGAAAGAAAGAGAAAATTATATTGAATTAAAATTTCCACTACAATCACATGTCTTCATTTCAGTTTTATTCCTAATACGAATTTCCCACTGAAACCCCTAAAATTTATCTTTAACTGATCACAGCAGGCACATGTCAATATTTGCTGTAATTCACTTTTCATTTCTGGGAATGAGGGTGGTGGCTGGTTTTGACAAACAGACGATGCTGAGGAGACAATGCCGTGGTACTAGAGAGATATTCTGCAGCTCTTACTCAGATAAGAAATTCTTAACAAGACAAGTAGCACCATCCTCTGGACACCAGTGGGAATCGAGCACAAAGCAAACAGGCTCGGTTCCTCGGGTAGTGCCGGATTCAGATTTCATGATCCGTGGAGTTCCCAGTCTCCGCACCACTTGCTGGAGTTCAGTGTCAGGTCTCCATCCGCACCGTGCTCAACAGTCTCTCTAATTTAATTCATTACAAACGAAAACTCGCTGGAGAAACAGACTGAAGTTAGAAGGAAGGAGAATTCAGTTGAAGATAAAAAAGCCAACCAAAAAAAAAAAAATATATATATCTCAGAGTGTAAGCAGACCTCTCCTGAGAGTTATTTCCCATGTATATTTACAACCTATAGATCACCATCATACCCTCCAGATTATCACTGAGTCATTGAGTTAAGGCATAGCACAGAATTAATTTATTCTGCAATTTATGTTAAGAAAAGTTTTGGCCACACATTAATATAAAAGCAAATCTTGGTGGGGTTTTTTCAGTCTTCATTCAGGAATGTAAGGACTTTGTGGAGAGTAACAGTTCCTCTGTCATCAGATAGTAAAAGATCCCAAGTTTTTTCTTTGTTAATGTTTCTGTTTATTTCAAATTTATTTTCAAGTTAGCATGCAACTGTGTAAGAACAGAGTGAAACCCTGTGTCTTTTAAAAAACAGTGCTAAAAAAGGAAAATAAATTCTTTAACATAAATGGCTCGATTTTTTTTATGATGAGGTAAAAGAAAAGATGCAAATCATCACCCTAACTGGAAAAATTAATGGGAAGATCCAGATAGTAGTTTATCAGAGAGAGATGATAATTCTTTCTGTCACAATGATGTCTGTAATGGCATCTTTCTAAATTATATAAGCTACTTAAACAACAGACTTTGAGGCCTGATGCCACTCACGTAAGTTGCAGAAGCAGAATTCATGGAAGAGGTAAAATTCACAGCTTTGCAAAAGACAGGACTGGTATATAATATATAGGTATTACATACATTTAGGGATTCCCACTGACCTCAGTTTCTGCTTATAACTGCTGCAAAACAAAGCCCCTTTGAATATGCAGGGAGAGTGATAAACCTAGGTCAGATGGGACTGTAAGATCATTCTGGTAGGTTTTCAGATAGTGTTCTGGAAGACAGATCATTTGGAGTTTTAGGCAAAAAAAAGTCTTCTTATTTGCACCATAGAGCAGAAAGGAGATTTAATATTTAATTTCCCTAACTACACTTCCACTGCTAATATCTGAATGAAGGTTACACTATCAGCCTGACAGCTTAGCATCTTCCTCTGTTTCACAAGATCAGATCCAAGCAATAGCATAGTCCTTATTGAGAAATATAAAAGTATTTCACACCAACAGCTGCAGTCTATGCTGGGACACGTCCTTGTAGATGCTGAGAGTCTCCAGCTTTGGTGACATCAGTGGGAACACAAGATGCTCAGATGGGCCCATTCAAGGAGACATCAGTATTGTTTATGATTTCTTCTTCCCCATTAGTACCTCCTGCAGCAACGTCCAGCACAGATCAGGTTGGAATTTCAGGATGGTTCCTTATATACTTACCCAGGTCTTTCTGCAATAGCAATCATTTATTATAGCAACAGATAGGACTGTTAGCACCAGATTTGCAGTATTTTTATATAGAAACACATACTGGCTGTAGGAAAAAAAGCAAAAAGTGCATAGGTAGAGATGCAAAGGCATTTTTTCCCGACTTTGAACTCACTCAAGACATTGCAATCTGAAGCAGAGCTGGAAGCACTGCAGCCCTGGCCTCCTGCCAGCTCCCTGCCCAGTGCTGATAGCTCAGGCTGCTGCCGCTACTGCTGCTGACAGAAACTCTGAACTGGTTCAAGCCTGTGTTTCTTGGCTCAGGGCAGAACTTTTGCAGCACAGATTAGGAAAGCTGAAGGCAAGGATCCACAGATGACTGCAAACTACCTTGGCCTTGCATGGGAAGAAGGGCAGTTGCTAAATTCTGCTATTCTTGTTGGGTGATTGTGCTCTGTCAAGAAGTGAGCACATGTATATGTATATACATATAGAGATATATTGTAACTTCCTCTCAGCAAAGAAGACACTTGGCCCTACCAGCCTCCAGACTCTCCTATTAAAGTGATGCTGCTCTTCTCTTGATACTGGATGAAGATCCACTAGTCCATTCTCCTCATTTGCTGTGCTCCAATCCTATTCCCAAGTGGGCTGCTTTAGAGGAGCATTCGTTACATCTACAATTGCATCAAAATGGAAATGCACATCTTCCTCCATCTGCCATGTAACCCTCCTTTAACACCTATCCATTCCTTGCAGATAGGTTCTGTAAATGGAAACCAAGTCAGAGCGTGGCCATTTCTTCATGCAGTCAGCCTAAAAAAAAAATAAATAGTCTAAATGCAAGGGATTTCAAATTATGTGTGTTTCAATGATTGCAATCATCAGATCTAGAAATGGAAACACGAGGACTTGAGCTGAGCAGTAGCTTCAGGAAAGACTAATGTACTGACCTCAAAGCTGAGATACAAACACATACTTCTGTCCTACCTTCTCTACTCAAAGTGCAGAAAACATGACAAGTGCTCCATTAATCATAGAGTACTTGCATGTTCAGCTATTAATGTCGAACTTCTGTGTATTGCTACACTGCTTATAGCTGAATTTATTGCACTGATGTTAAAAAACAGCGTGTCCACCTCCCGTTTCATGAATGCTATCGTTGGTCAGCCTTCCATTACAGTGTCTTCCTAAAATCTTTCTAATGGTTTGGTGGTCATTTTAAAAACACAGAATTTATTTTAATCACCTTTTTTTCCTAAAGTGTTTCGGTCACTGGAAGTAGAATCACAGCCTCAAGGGCATATGGGTTTGGGGAGATAATCATCCTTAACTAGTGCTGGAATCCTTTGGCCTCAATCTTGATGTCTCATTACGTACTGAGATGTGAGAAAATATGACATGGCCTGGAGGGATGAGAGGCTGATTTACTAATTTCACTCTCTGAATGATGCACCTTCCGCTTGGGAAGAGCTGCACAGGGTTGCAGAGTTCATATACAGCTCAAGGAACCAGCAGCTCTTAGCTAGGATGTTGGATGAAAACACACAAAATCATGTCTCCCACAGCTCACTTATATCAGAATTCTCCAGGTGACATGTCACCCTGCTCTGGTCTCCTGTTGAAATGGGAGAATTTCACTGAAACAGAAATTTCTGAGTGCTTTTTTAAATACCTAGAATTTCAGTGTGTAGTAGTAAACATTACAAACTCAGGAAATGGTGGTTGAAATACTTGTACTAACTAGCAAGAGAGCAGGGAATGAAATAGAAGCGCATCCTGGTCCTGGAAAGGACCACCGCAATACACCTACAGAGTCTCAAGGTTCAGAATATGCCATAGCCAAAAGCCCCCATTCCCTCTTCAGAACAGCAGTCTGTAGCAGTTCTGCCTTCACAGCTCCACTCTTGGTCCAGTGCTGAGTTGGATGGAGTTGGGGAGGGAGCAGGCAGAAGGAGCTACGGAGGATGCAACGCTTATGCTGGAACATCAGGCCTTTGATCCAGCAGGCACCAATGATTCCCCAAAGAGGGCATTTTATGGTATCTGTTCTCATGGTACAAACCTTACCTGAGGAATCACAGCATCTGAATTCCCCAAAGGGACCCCAGTACGCATTTATTCTGCTGTAACTCTGAGCCATTTAGAGCTGATTTCCTTTTCCTTCTCCAAAACAGCTGTTCCCTGTCTTCATAGTGCTGTATTTTACTGTCCATTGAGCACAAAGTTCCAGATATCGTGATTCTTCCCTTGCTTCTACTGCACAGTTATATTGAAAGTCTGCCCATGTAGTTGTTCACTTTGGGATTTTGTTACTGTTACAGCCACAAAACTCTAGGTGATGCTAATAGAGCTGCTGTGCTCAGCAAAGGCTGAGTTTTCCTCATCCTAGAAAACTCCTGTAGCTTCATATTGTGACCTTTTGCAAATCATCTCCTCTGTGCTGGTCTGTTGAAATATATCTATTTCCAAATGCATGGCATTTGAAAACCAAGAACTCTACATATCTATAATTCTGCTTATTTTGTCAAGATCTATGCTACTCTGAAATGCTTGCAATAGGCCACAATCCAGCACATCCTGTAAGGCAGCATCAATTTCTAAGGAAACAGATTAAGGTACAAAATATATTTGCTTACTACACCACACAGGCACATTGGTGAAATATTCAGCAATGAAGCATCCTAGTATTTGCCATGAGCTATTCAGGGCAAAGCATTTTTATGGCTGCTACCAGAGCTATTTTGGTGCATGCCATACATCAGTCTGTTGCACCCAGTAAGGAGAAAGGGAGTCCCATAGTGGGCACTGGCCAAGAAACTGGATCCTTGTAATTTTGCCAGACTACTCCAACAAACTTTCTTCTCCTTCTCATAAGCAATAAGATGAAAAGGATTTATCTGTTTGCCAACTACAGGTCAGAATTCCTTTGAAATACCCAGGTCTACTCTAGGGAAGAAGAAAAAGTTAATACTTTCCTTAAGTTCTTTACATAAGCCTTTGTATTAATCTTCTCCTGTTATTTTCTGTCAATTCCCTTAAGGCTGTTTCTATATGCAACTAAGCACATCACAGCTTAAACACAAAGTTTTCCCATTTACCAGTAATATTTTTAATTCGTTTCTTATAAGTACTAGAAACAGCGTCCTTTGACATTTCAGTGATGCATTAACCTTTAGTCTGGTATAGAAATGTGAGCTGAGAACTGATTTTGCAACAGAGAGTAGATTAACATTTTCTTCAAAATGGAGTTCAACATTTTCAGTTCTATTTCCAGCTTTTGCACTGGATGGGCAGATTTTGGCATGATTACACATCTTTGAATGAGGAGAATACTTTAGCATGAATGTTACCTTACAGAAATGGCCAGGGAACTCCTGTTTGAGTGAAATCACTTCCATTAGGTACCCAGCCTTAAGGTACCTGTTGCTTCTGCTAAGGTGAGCAAAGGATTTTCAGACTAACATCAGACCTCAATGTAGGAGGCTGCTCTCTCCCTTCACATCCCATGGCTAAGCCCTTGTGTTTCCACAGAAGAGACCTAACTTTCATTCCCTGAACTTCCTTCTGGAGGAATTTGGTGCTCTCCACTGATTTCTGAGGCCTCCTTTCTTCGAGATCCTTGAATTATATTTGACAAGTTACACAGTACCTCCTCCACTGCCTCTCCAGAATCATGTTCCACTTTTTCCTTTTTTTCTTTTTTTTTTTTTAAAGAAGAACAAAACCCACAGATGTGCTTATAGTGCTGATGTGGTAACTACAGTCTGAGTTAACTTTTCTCATTAAAATCTTTAACTTAAGCAAACAATAAACCAAGTCTTCCAACACTAAAGAGACTATGTGCTTCTGGGTGAGTTGAACCTGCTCGAATGCTTCAACCCCAAAATAGTTCATTTTATTAAAAAAGTGGTGAGTCAGGTTCACACTGCGACTGTAGCTATACACTCTCTCCTAAATTAATGGCAAGCCAATCTCTGCTGTCACGTATTTTCAAAGTGCTATTTCAATGATAGTGATATGACTTGAGGGTGGTAGTTAATAGACCTGATGCGTTTGAAGAAGTTAATGAAAAGGAGTACATTGCTTCTTTTACAGCAGTAGATTCAGTAGCATCGGTTGCTGTATAATCCCATGTTGTCTGGCACATGTGAGGCACGCAACTGCAAAGCAAACCAAAGGAGCATCAGTTTTGCCCAGATTTCAATTCACCACTACCTATGAGCACATGTTTCAAAAGCTTTCTGAATCTGAATCTCAATTATAAATTAAATAGTGTTATGGGAGGATGAAGGGGAGTTTGAAGCTTTGCATGTAAAAAGCCTTTGCAGGTAAGATAATTCAAAGCTTGCTTTCCTCCAGTGCAGCTGTATGCAATTTCCAGTCAATAAGCTGAGCAAACGGCATCTGCTAGCAATAAAGCAACCAGCAACAGCCACAGCAACTGATAAAGAAGCAGAAACATGTCCTAGCAGGGACTGCCCTTTTCCACAAAAGCCTTCAGGGCCAGGCTTATGTAGAGGAGACCACACATGAACAAGGGAGGCAACAAGTTCCCTGTGGCCCCAGGGCTCCTGCTCCTCCCAGCAACACTGGCTTGGTAGGCAGCACCCAGGAAACCAGCATGAGGTGCAAGAGGTGGCAGCAACCTCTGCTTTTGGAGGACTCAGGCATGGGTGACAACACCAAGCTGCTCTCTGCAGCTCCAGCGGGGGATGTCACTTCCTCAGGGTCAACAGCCCTTCGCAGTCCCTTCCCACCATGCACAAGATGTCATTCTGCAACTCATCCTCTTTTTCTGCCCCCTTGTAAATGACCTCTTGTCTTTTGCTCATTCTTTTTTTCAGTTTTTCTTATTTAATATACTTATTACAGGACTCAGGAGGCCTGAAGCTCCCTCACCATTAAATGACAAACAAAAAAACAACCTAACACAGCTCTTCTCTCAGCTGGTTCCCACTCCCTCTCATACTCCTCAACTGTCTTGATATGACTTCTCTAAAACAGTGAGAGTTTACTGTCTCACTGCTTTGGCGCAGAAAGGACCCAGATATTTGTCAGTGGTGTTATATAAATGAGCAAGATGCAACTCAAGAATGGGGTTTCCCACTGAGGTTGCCCATGAACAAGATGTAACCCAAGAATAGAGTTGCCCAGGTTCTGGTGCTTTGCATCACTGGAAAACAAAGCACACGAACCTATGATGAGACTGGTGCCTTCTTGAGTCAGCATAACATCAGATGCTAACTCTTCCTTTGGACATTCTCAGCCACTTGTGCATGTGGTTATGAGTCTTAATCAGCAGTGAGGATCCAGTCCAGTCCTTGGTTCCCAAGCAAAAGTCAGAGCAAAGCTGGAAGAGGCAGGAACAGCCCCCTCTCAGCTTCCAAAACAGATCCTTTCATTAACTTCTCAGTGGCTGTGGTTTTTAGAGGAGAAAAATCATCTCTTTCAACACCACGGTGAAAAAAAAAATAGCGAAATACAGTCTTTGAAGTGGTGGGGAAGCACCATTACCCATTCACAGACAGCAGTCTGGCATTCATGACATGTGATAGGGAGGCTGTGTGCGGCAATGCGTGTAAGGACACATTACTTAGAGAGAGCAGGAAATGCACACGCTTCACACTCACATGCCACGCAAGCTACTTTTCACACAAGCTGGCTGGCTGGTTCTTACTGCCCCCTGCTCTGGGGAGCCATGGAGCTCATCCCTCTTAGGCCTTTCTTCTCTCTGAGACATCTCGATGCTTATTGAGAGTTTATTGTGCAGATATGTGGATTGTCATCCAGCTTTGGCTTTCTCCACTCAGCCTCTTGGAGCAAACTTTTGCTTCTGGAAGCTTTCATCTCCTACCCACTTGAAAGGTTGAAGTGTTTTACCTAGCTCTGTTTTCTGTCTCCCAAACCCCTGAGAGCATAATCAATGGCTCTGAATTTTACAAGAAATACTGGATTTGTCATCAACACCTCCTATCTTTTCCTTGCCCCTACTACTGTTCCTTTGTTCACCTGTAGGTTTATTCTAAATTCTGTAATGCAGGCAGGACTCCTTGAAATACCAAGCTGGCTTTCAAAAGTTAAAAGTTGGGTCAGCTTTAACTACAAAAACAAGAACAGGATCTATATTTAGATAGGAAATTCCAGTTCCTACTAATTGATAATAGAATATTGGTTGAGTAGATGATGAACAGCAATAGTCACATCAAAGGATTTAACTTTATCATTGTGTTTCCTTGCTAGTCAGAGTCTATTTTGTCCCCTTGGAGACTGTATCAGCCCTATTTGCATTGGATACCACTGTTAGCCTGCACAGGAACTGTTACCAAAGACATTCATGAGGACATAGTTGCCTAAAGAAATATCACAAAGATATTTCACAAAGAAATACCAGAAAGATGAGAAAACTACTTGACATCTAGGGCTTGACATCTCTTCTTTTCTTGGATCTGTGGATTATTTGCTTCCCTGTTACAAGCCCAGCTGCAAACTCACTTTGCCTGCAAAGCACTGAGCAGCCACAGCCCTACAAAATTGAGGATCACTCAGTTCACTTGAAAGTTTCCTAATCAGAAGGCACATGCTAGGACTAGGAGGGAATATCCCCTATGTTGCATCCCATGATATTAAGGACAGCAAAATCATCATTTTCTCACAGAGTTCCCTGCCGGAGCAGAGCCAGGGAGGAGGATTAGCATGTTTCCTATCTTCCCAAAAATGGCACTCATCCAAAACAATTTCAATCCCCCTGTCATCCTCTGCCAGCCCCCACTAAGCTTCCCCACCTGCCTGTGCAGAGATCTGACGGGCTGTGGGATCTCAGGGGGTTGTGGGGAAGCAATTACGAATGGATTTTGGATCCAGGATGAAAGAGCTTGACAACGACTGCTCCAGCCCTTCTGAGGGGAGCACAGGGAAGCTGGATCCTAATCTCCCAGTCCCGTCTTGACAGCATGGTCTTGCATCAGTCACTGCCATCCGTGCATTCACATTTCTCCAGCACCAAACAAAGCCTGATAGTGCTCATTTACCTATAGAAGTGCGGGGATGTAGCATGCTTAATTAGTACCTGCACAGCACTCACAGAACAAAGCAGCCTTATGCTACCAACTACCTTCAAGCCAAAGTCACTTCTGGACAGCCAGATTCAGAGATGGATTTGGTCTATCATCCCCAAGTATTACTTTTCACCTAAATAACAGTGATTTCAGCATTCAAAACCAGCTGGGAACTGATTCCATGAAACAGGTATTGAAGCTGCTTTTGACCTTCTTCCATAAAAGCAGAAAGATTAAATACATACATTTACCAGTTCATGAGAACCGTTCCAGCAGTGCTTCAAGCACAGGACTGTTCATGTTAATTACTTTATTATCTCTTTTACATGCTCTAATTGTCTCCCTATGGCATGCTGGGGAATAAAATGCAATTTTGTAACAAAAACCCCACAAGTGGGGTTTTTTCGCCCATGGTTAGAATAGAAAGGTTTTCATCAAACTGTACTTTCTCGGCTTTGTTGGAATTCAGGCAGAATCTGAGCTCCCCCTGCTGTTGCAAAAAAAATCGATGTATAGCCGAGTTAAAAGAATTCTTAGTATGGGGTTTCTCTGGCCAAGGGCAGACCCTTGGGATCCTGCTATTCAGCCTTTGGCTCAGGCTGCCACATGGAAAGAAATAAGAAGCTAGATTTTAGTCAAAGCCTGCTCTTTCAGTCCCACTGTTGAATACAGAAAGTCTTATGTTCAGAAGGAAAGAAGATAGCTGTATGTAAAAACAGCTATTTGATGTGTGAGTCAGAAGAGGAAAACGTTTATAAGAGCCCAAAAAGGTGTTGACCTTAAAACATCTTCTAATCTGTAGCCAGAAGTGGATCCAGCCCTTTTATAGTAGTAATATTCCCAGCAATTTTCGTAGGGCCAGAGCCAAGGCTGGGACACTGAAATCGCTACATCCTTCGTGTAAATAGCAAGTCTCCCCATGGAAAGCCATGCCTTTTATATGTGAAAATATTCTGAGTTGAGGTTGTTGGAAGAAATCTCAGCCCCCTTGCCAGAATACCTGTAAGTCAACAGTGCACAGGTCTATGCTAGAGATATCAACAATTTGGGGATGCTCACCTTGACAGAAGTGAACAGAGTCCAGTTATCATGAGCCAAGGGTTTCAAGTCCCATTATTAAAATGCCTCTGGCATCTGGGTGTGTGGTATGAATTCCCCTTAGATTAACCAGTCATTGCCCTCAGTGTTTTAACTCTCTCATCAAAGAGTCAGACACCTCTGAAGTGCTCTCCAGGGGAGGCTAAATTAGATACTCTGAATCACCCTCTGGGAGAGCCCCTCATGCTGCCCAGACGCTGAGAGCGTGGCAGATCCCAAACCAGCTGAGACACACCAATGCCTTCAGCACCAGTCCTTAAACACCCCGCCTCGTTTGGTGCATTTAAGAAATGTCTTTTACTCATGTTAACCCCAAGGGGGGAAGAAAAAGAAAAGAAAAATAAAGGAGACTTCTTCTAATAAAGATTCCCAAATGCTAAAATATTTTCCTGTTTTTCTGGTTATATGTCAGGTCTCATTAGACCGTGTTAATGAACTTGTTCCAGGCAAGTTTTGGCGTAGTTGCTGTTTGTGGTTTTGCCTAACTCATGTGAAGGGGCAGGCTAAGTCTGGCTTGTTTTCAAGTTAGTTTAACAATCAGAAGAGTTGGGTGGGAACATAAAAGGAGAAAGAGTCTACAATTTGACATTCAGTACTTGCTCTGTAACAGTAAGGAAAAAAAATAAATTAAAGGATTGTTCTGCACTTCAGTTTGTTCCTCTATGACAGCACGGTAATGCAAGACTTTTTAAGGGGGATTCAGTTTGCATTTGTCTACATTTGGGTTCCTTTTTAAAGAGCAGCAATCAGAAGCTACCTCACATAAATCCTGCTGCATTCTTGATGTAGAAAGTACTTGCACCAGCACGGCCATTTGGGCAGAGCCTCATCATTCCTAGAAAGTTCTAGTAGATTAGATACACCTTTGTGATATGGGCAGAAAGGTAGCACAGTATTTGTTTTCTTTGAAAGAATTCCTCAGCTTTCAGATATACACGCACTAAAAGAGCCAGGTAAGGACAACAACTGGAGATATCCAAATCAATGAGGGCTGCCAAAGCAAGAGCTTGGCGTCACGAGTGTTCTTGAGATCTCACCCCAGCTAACCCAGTCACTGCATTCCTGGAATATTAGCACCAGTTTCCAAAGAAAATAAAGTTAGTTGTACTAAGAAAAAAACATCCAGCTCCTAAACTTTGTCTACTGCAACAGAGATGTTCTGAAAAAGAAACTGAAATCTGTAACAGCATCTGGAAGATAACAGAGAGGATGAGTCAGCCACGTATTGCTACTGCTCATTTTGTTTGTGTTTCCCATACTACTTTGAGTCTCTCCATTATTCATTTTTATTTATTTTACAGCATCAGGGTTGCAAAAATTGAGAGCTGTTACAAAAACAAGGTCAATGCCCTGCTGAGTGCAGAGTTTAGCAAAGCTATGTGTGCAGCCGAACTCTACTCTGCAGTCCTCAGACTAAAATGAGCTGTGAAAGCCCAAAACAGCTGCCAGATCACAATATTCATGGACAAGGCTTGCTAGATCTTCTTATCTTCCTAAGAAATCAGGGATCTTCATCCAGCTACCATGTGTACCATCAGAAATCTAAATAATTTAGAGACGCGAAGGTTTCCACATCTCTTTAAGCAGTCAAATACACAACACACACTGTGTGGGATGACCTGCTAATATTGAAGAGCTCAATGAAAGCTGTACCACTCAAGAGCCACATTTGACAAGCCTGTACTACTGTCACTAATAGCGAGCAGTACTCTGAAACTAGAGAACTGTCTCCACAGAGCAAGTTTCTGATGAGTATTTCTTTGCCTCACCATTGCTCAAGTGACAAACTCCAGCGGAATAGGAAGAGGTTTATCCCCACCACTCTGTTTCTATCTGCGCTATAACTCCCCCCATATATACCACTACTGTAGGTCTCCACCCCCAACAAATATTTCTCAAATCAATTTAGCAGCATCACTGAATAAACAGATATCAAAATCCTTTGAGTTTACCATCAGGCAGAAAGCATCTCTCCACCCCTGTTGCTTCCTCTGCAACGGTGGCAAACAGCACCCAGTAGTTTTCTCTTACCAGGCTGTGATTCATAACTAATAGGCTCCCTTCACCATTTTGTCTACCCAACAACCCCAGCAGGCACCAAAGGTGCTTAACCGAGGCCTGAGCACCCTGGCCACATTGCAGCATTATCAAACACCTTTAACAGACCAATAAACATGGCTACACCACACGGCATATTGGCAGCAGACAGAAGCACCAGGGAAAGCCTGTAGCATCCTTTAACATAAAGTTGTTTAACCTGCCCCAGAGCAACACCACTGTCCTTTCCTTACACCCTTTGGGCAGTTGCATCCAGGTTTCCTGAAAACTGGCAGTGCAAACACGGCTGTGGACTTGGGCTCTGCTGAAGCCTCATTATTGCAGTTCAATTGTTGTTGGCTTTTTTTTCCTTCAAGTTTCCAAATTACCTCCAGCCTCTATGTTGTTATAAACTAATTAGGCTTTAATAAGTCAGAAATAAAGAGGCAGATTAGGATAATTAGACCCTATGATTGATTACTGGGACTGTTGTGGAATGCACCAGGTGAAAGGTAGAGAAGAAAAGAGCAGCCATTTGCAAAGGAAAGACAGGGTTAAGAAAACAAACACCCAGACTAGCCTTGACACACATTACTCTTGAGCTAAACTCAGTCAACTCAAACTAAAAAAAACCCCTAGCATAGATGCATCTTTCTCTGATTGTAAAGGAGACGCTAAAGGCTTAAACATCCAAGGTGTAGGCTCTCGGCATTTCAGCAAACACCTTTGTCTCTACCCCTTGCCAAGACGCCTGTTGTGCAGGCAGAGCAGAAACAAGGAAAAGCCCGAGCCTTTCTCAGCTTTCTCTGCCTTGAGAGCTTCCAGCAAGGTTTTGAGTCAGCCAGAAATACCTGCCCATGCGGCCCATCGTTGCAACCACCCAGCCAGAAGGTCTTTACACAAACACCACAGAACAGTCGGCTCTGTGCTCATGTACAGGCGGACTGTGAGTCATGCCCTCTGAATCTAGGTGTGCGATTTTGTTTCCCACATGATAATAAAAGGGTAGTAACACTCAGCTAGTCGGCTCATCACATCAGCATAGCAAAGGCTTTATTTAATAACCGAATCCAGCTCTGAAATGCATCCAGGTTTAAACCACTTGAAAATAAGAAGTTCTCCAAGCGGTTACAGATGAGTCAGTTTATCATGTAGATTTAAGTGAATTTTGATAAAGTATTCAAAGAAAATGACTGTCCCCGTGAGGCAACACTGAGTAATAAGGAAAGTTTTCAATAGAGACAGCCACTTTTTGAAAAACACTCAAAGTAAGCAGATAAAACCAAATGATTTCTTCCATCCTTTCTTCTTCTTATGTATCCTCAATACAGTTGAAGATTTTTAGAAACCTGTAAAAGTTTGTCTTATCTGGGTGGAATATGATTATAGTTCATCAAAGCTCTGGTTTATCAAACCCTTGGGTGAGCCTGAATGGCAAAAATGAGAAAGGGGGAAATTACGACTCTGTCTGCTGGGACAAAAAGGGAGTTTTGTTCCAGAATTAGAAAGTTCCATTTGACAACACTGGGATTGTGATGACTTAAAAACACCAAGTTATTGATTCCTGGACAAGCACATTAGAGAGAAACTCTTTTAAGATACCAGCCCTACAAAGACGCAGATGTATTAGGAAGCAGGTAGGCACTGATGAAAAAGAGCCTCTTACACAAGAGCTTTCTCTGAAAAGCAGAGCAGCGGGGTGTGGCTGTTCAATAAGATGAACTCAGGACCCACAATCCAGTCACTGAACTTGAACATTGCAGTAATCTACAGTACAAAGGTTTTCAATGAAATATATTCGCAATAGCCTACTCCTAGAAAACAACTCTGAAGTAAAGGTCTCTCTGGTCACAGCACTCAGCTAAGGCACAAGAAAGCTGCTGTCTGTCCCTTGCCAGCCTGCATGGTTTTGAGCACGTCATCAAATATTACTTTTATTCTGGCTTCAACATCCACACTAGAAATACTGGTAAACTGCTTTCAAAGTTGTGAGCATGAACATCCCTGCTCAGTTGCCACATGAACATCTCATAATCTTCTGACAAAATGCTGTGGTTTTGTGAGGTTGAGCAATTTCAGACTGTGCTCAAACCTAAATGCAGAATCCATGTGTTCAGTCACAGCTCATTCACAGACAGGATCAGGCCCCACGCGGGAAGGTGCCGTACTTGAAGCTTTTCTTCCAGAGCAGAAAGTCTAACAATTAACACCCTCAGCCAAGAAATGGGAAGCTGAAAGTTAATTTTTTTTTTTCTGCCAGCAGAAATAAGAAGTCCTGTTTCTCCCCTATAAGTTTATACATTGAAACACAAACACTTATTCTGAAACTGAGGTATCATGTAGTTCTACTCCAATACTTTGGGATTTTTGCCTGTGAGGAACAGGCTGGGTTTCAGTCTGCAGTGGGTTTTGCACAAAACCGATTCCTGCTTTATGACCTTTGTGAGATAGCAAGTGTAACATTACTTTCTGCATGGTGGCAAGGCTGTAAAAGAAAAGAAGGGTATGAGGCCCATATAGCAGCTTGTGTTGCTTTATTTAGGGGTTTTTTAAAGGAATTACTATTTGCAGATTTGAAAGATCTGAGGCTCAGGGGAGAAGAGCTGCTCCATAGCTGCTGGACTGGTATAAGGGGGTAAGTGATACTCTGAAGAGCTTTCGCTGGACACAAAAATGAGAATCCACACCAAAGTTAGAAGGGATATGCATTTCCCAAACCTATTCTTTCCTGTTCCTGCTACCCTCCAACATTTTGGGGCAAGGGTTTCTAAGTAGGCATAGGGCTACAGGGAGGTGCTTAAATTAAGGCTTCTGAGGCTGGGATTTACCACCCACCCCTGTTCTCAGCACTGACTAATGAGCTGTAGGCAGCAACATGCTGAATACATTGACTCCCAGCAATTCCCTGCTTAATGCACCAGCTTTTTGGGGTCACCAGCTTTTCTTTGCCTGCCTTCATCTAGAGAGACAGCATAGCCATAAGGAGATTGTATACGAGGAAAGTCTTCCCGGGAAGGGGATGCTATGGGGTTCCTTAGTAAGCCACTTTTTACAACCCTTCTTATACACTGGAGACAGAAAGGTCTCTGGATTCTCCTCTAATCTCTCTTGTCACTTGACTCTTAGATATTTAAGTCTTACTGGCTCTCTTTTTTTAATTCCCNGACCCTGCTCTTCCCACATGTGCTCTCCCTCCTGTATTTTTGGTTTTCCTAGATTAATGACTTTCATTCATCTGATAGTATTTTTGTCCCTCAGCACTGTCTCCATCTATCTGGGAGAGTCCAAATTAAAAACACAGCCAAAATGAAGCCTAGATATTACAGGAATTGATGTGTGGGCTTTCACACAGGAGGCAGTCCTTTTTTTCTTCTCCTGCAACAACCTTGCCTCATGATAAAGTCTGGAGATATAAATCCTGCCTCCCAATATGTGGCTCCCACTGAAGTCACCACCAGGTGTTTGCAGACAGAGGGGAGAATTTGCACATAGGGAAGGATCATTTGCAGTTTGCTTTTCAGAGCAGTTAAACCTGATCTGTTGGAGATATGTCTGTGAGTCATCTCACACTCACTCACTTTCCTCCCCTTCTGAACAGTGAGCAAACTTCAATCTAGTAACCACGTATCTGTTCTGCAGCATCT
>WEIS01039752.1:0-25859 GCA_013389965.1 Todus mexicanus
TTGTAAGTGAAGAATACTGAGAGAGGCTTTTCCTTCTTTCCTTACCCCCCTTCCAGGCCATCACTTTGTTAGCAGGGCTCCCCATCGTCCAACTGATACCGTTGTAAAAAATTCTTTGTGGCAGTGTTTCTCACACTCTACTCTTGGGCTGCTCTGGCAAGATGTGGTTTGAAGGCATTCGGAAATCTTCTGGCACTGAGGATCATTGCTGGAAAAGTTGCAGTGATAGGAAGAAACAAATGGAAGGTGGGAAGATCCCACTGTTCTTTTCTCCCTCTGAGAAACTGGAATAGATATCTTTGCAGGCACAACTTGCAAGAGCGAAAACTTTGGGTAAGAAATGTTGAAAGAAGTCTTGTGGAAGGAGGCGGTGCTTTTTGTGCAGTGTCCTTAAAGAGTGATCATATGCTGCCTTCCTTCGGCACAAAATGAAAGGAAAGTAGAAATTAGGACAAATGATCTGCAGCTTCTAATAGTCTGCCTGCTTCTCATGAACTGTACTTTCTGGAGAGGGTTGTGGTGATATGTGGAAAGGGTATACATTGGCTCATCTATTGGGCACAAATGCACAACCCTTCTCTCACCTACAAGCCTTTGCACTCTTGTTATGAGAATAAAAGCAGCTTGGATTAGATTCAGTTTAAATGCTGAGATTTTCTTGCATCACTTCTTTGCATCTGCTGCTTTCTTAAAACAGAATTTGGGGAAACTTTGAATACATAAAAATGTTCAAAAACTATGGAGACCCTAAACATACTGTCCTTTCATTTGCCCCATGCTCTAAAACAGCTTTCCCTAAATAATCCTTTAAAGAGGAATCACTGTGTATGAAAGTTTTCTACAGAAGCGGAAAATTCTAAATTTCATGGGGAGGTAAAACATGAGGTTGGACTTGGGAAGTAACTAACTGTGTAACGCTTCCGTGGCACGTTCCCGTCCATTATGTAAAGCGAACTGTTTGTGGGACTTAAACTTTGTCCAGAAGGTGGTGTAGTTTCCCTTCTTGTTCAGGAATTTCAGGGGACTTGAACGTCCTGCCAGTGGTAATAGCACATGTGAATTTATATTCTGGCTGGGTGGCGTTTTCTGCTTTATCACCCAACATCCTGTTCTGAAAATAGAAAATAAAAATGGGAAATGTGAACAAACCGTTCCTTTCTTCTCCTTCTGAAGACTCAACTTTAAAAATTACATAGAAGAACACTCTAAACAATGTGTATCATAAAACAGACAGTTTAAGCTCTAGGAAGAGTATTTAATTGTATTTTTGTTACTTGTAAAACAAATTCTCAATTCTCTGTGTACAAGAAATGCAGGGAAGGAGGAAGAGTCACAGTGCATATCCCCAAGGACATTTGTTTCCAGTTAGGCCGATCGCATCTGGGACATTCTGCATAACTAGTCTGCTCCTTGGTTTGTTTTATAAAGCTTAAGGTAGTATCAAAAGCTGTAGATACATTATTTAGCTCTTTCAGCCATGAAAATACAAGGTTTGGAGAGCCAGGACAAAACTGCACTGCCTGATCCAGGACACCTTGAAGTTAGTGGATGCACCAATCACCGATAGACACAATCAGTAGAAACACTCTCTTTTTCCAATTCCATAAAAGAAAAATGTCTTGTTTTCTGTCTTTCAGAGTCTTCAAAGCCCATTGTGAATAAACTAAGCAGTTTTAAGAATAGGAGCTCTTGGAAGGATTTGAGCACTTCTGGTCTTTCTCATTACTCTGTTTTTCCACTAGGTCTTTGGAAGTTTTGTCTCAGAAGCTAATATTCTCTGTAGCAAGTCCTGCAGCAAAGACTGGCAGCTCATAGCAGCTGTGATTCTTGTTCTGCTGCAGAAGGTGAAGCCACTCCAGACATGTGATTTGCGTGAGAGTCGTAGCCGTAGCACCAGAAGATTTAACTGAGATAGGGTCAGTCTCACTGCTAAAATAGGAGTAACAGTAAAGGTGTGGCAAGAGAGTTTGGCATGGCTTTCCAAGCCCACACGGAGTGTGTATGTACCCAAGATCAAGTCCGCTTTATTTAACTGTTCCCTGCTAGCATGTACTTGTTGGATTGGAGTTAGTCCATATGTGCATGGCTACACGGCAGAGCCTTTGCCTATAAATATATCTTATGGCCCAGATTGAATGGTGCATTTTGAGATTAAAAGTGAGGTAGCTGACAGGCTATCATGACAGTGACACTCACTCCAGATAAATCTACTCCTTGAGCTTACCGTGCAGAGAAGTGCAATTTACAGGTCCATCTGCTAAACATATTACTACGGTTCTTTCTCCTAGAGTCAAGATGAGTGGTTGACTTTGTAAGTACAGCAGCACCAACAATAGTCATTTAGATCAGGTGAGTAATTGGCCTGTTTCATATTGGCAGGTTGGGACGGTGGGCACAGTTCGTGAACTGGAGGAATGAGGAGGGCCAGTGTTGATCCACAGGGCCCCTGGCCAAGGCTTCTGGCATTTGAAGAGGTTGGCCGCCTTCCAGGTCTCACCACTGAATATGGTGATTACAGTGCAGATTTTTAAATCCTCACTCCAGACTTGGATTTTCATGTGAGTTGAATTTGCAGACTCTACTCAGAATGAGTTTTAGTGGAAGGTGAAGACACTTAACTTCTACTGAAGTACTTCTACTGAAGTTTCTGGACACGTGAGGTTATACGTGGGAGGTTGTCAGATCCAGTCTGTTGTAGAGATAGGCTAAGTATTTTTTCATAGAATCTTTCCTTTCTTTGTGCTATAATACACAGCATATATACAGAGCTTTGTGTTCTGCAGTCTGCTACCTTTTTCCTATTCCTACCACCTTTTTTGTATTGCTTTTTGTGATCAACTGGCAAGGTCTTTAGCTGAAGCCAAACACACTTTATTGTTTTACCTGTTCTTGTCTGAGCCTCTCTCTCATAAGCAGAGTTTTTCCTCTCTGAACTTTCTGTATAATGCATTTATACATGTAGGATTATAAAGACTGAGACCACCTACAGCATTGTTGTCATCTTTTAGTGCGGTTAGAAAAGACTTCAGCCTCCAGATTTTGCATTTCATCCCACATCTTCACGATGCTTGCGTTTTTTCAATTTCCTTTCATCAGATCTGTTGATGGGCTGTCTGATTTTGGACTAAACCCACACAGATGTAACTGTGCTTTTTTGCAGTAAAAACAAGACTTATTTGTAATGTAAATCCCAAGGGGCCAGTCAACCAAACCCTTGAATCCCACATATCAAGAATTCATGTGTAATTTTTGTGTGTGTCAGGAGACGGTTTTGAAGGGTTGGTGCTGGTATCTTTCAAGCAACTGTCATGTTTATCTAATGAGCATATCCGTCACTAAAGATGTTATGGTTTATAACAGGGCTCCTGCTATTCATCCGATTCCCTGATGCATCTTTTGAATGTTTCCTGTTCCTAGTATAACAAATTGAAAAAACCCATGGACAAGCAGCTTTGTTAAAACTCTGTCACAGAGGGAAAGCTGCATTCAGACACAGCATTAGCTATATCTCATAAATAATCCAGGGTCACTGAAAACAGAACACCACAAACACTTTAATGACAGACAATTAAAGCTTGTAATGACAGTTCTTCCCTTCTCGACTAACTTACTAAATAAGATCATAATGCTATTTTAATCAGTAACATTCCAGCTAAACCTCTCTTACTGCTTCTGCTTTAAAAATGGCTTTTGAATAAAAATTATAGCAGTAACAGATTATGCAAACTGCTTCTTTGACAGCTTTGACTTCTATTCAGGCTAAAGAAGATGTAAAGGTGGAGGTGGACGGACATTAAATCCCAGTTAATAGATCTACTTCTGTTCGCAACCATAGCTCCAGTACATTTGCACAGATCTTCCTTTTACCTGCATGGAAACAAGCATGTTGCACGAGGTGGCTGAGGCCAGAATCTGAAAAACTTTTGTTCATAAGAGGACCAAAGAAGCTGAGAATTTAGCTCAATTATCATTGTGTCCCACAATACGTTTGCAGGGTCAGTGTTCGGGGAGAAATATCCTTTAACTGAAAACTGAGTATATTTGACATTGAAGACCCAGAAACAGTATGGAGCAGATCTTGGAGCTGATTAGTCACTTGTTTTGTAGGAGCATAATCATATTTTCAGTCTTCAAAGAAAGCTATTGTGGTTGGTTTTTTTCCTCAGAATAAGTCCTGCCCGTTGAATCAGTGATAAAATAGGTTAAAGGTTAAACTGATTATTCTTATCCCTGAGGCATCTTGCAAGAGCGGTGCAAATACCATGAGACAGTGTATTTATGACTCAGAAATGTTTTGAAAAATATTAAAGGTAAGGTAACTACAGAAATTTAATTATGAAAACCCTTTTACCTCTAATTTTTGTACAGAGATGAGCAGACATTCCTGAGGAATTACTTGGGTTTTCACATAAACATTCCCATTTAAAATCAAGTTTTTACAGTGATACAAATGAGCTGCTAGAATAATTAAAATGAGGAAAACGTGAAAGAGCATAAATTCTGACAAGTTAGGTGTGAAATTATAGCAAGGCACTTTCTGGCGTGCAGCTTGCTAAAGGCATTAAAGGTGATATCAGAAGGTTTTTTTCAACCACATCACAACTAGGTGGTCCACCAGAGAGCTGAGGAGAGAGGGGGACAGTGGGTAACTAAATGGGTCAAGGAGGCACTCTCAGGGAAGAGACATCCCCGGAGTACATCTGTAAATAGACCAGTTACTCCCAGAGGAAACAGTGTATTGTGCTCTAAGTCATCTTAAGACTGCTGTTTCTACTGTTAGAAAAGAAGGGAAAGAATTATTAGTAGAATAAATTTCAATAAAGTGCAGGGGTTGGCCCTTGTTTACAAAGTTACAAAAATTAAAATGAAGGAAATATATAGGCACTGTAGCTCCCAGCTGCTATACAAGAGTTGTTTTCGTTTCCCACCCAGACATCCCTCCTGAGGGGATAATCTACTCGAGCGTAACTTCGCACCATGCCTGTGCTCCTTCCTCCAAGCCCCTTTGCTTTACCTGCCCTGGAGGTAGTCTGTGGTGCTGGAGAGCTGACCTCTTGCTCTTCCAAGAGTAAGTATTTCATGGAGTTTATTCTCCCAATTTCCTTTCCTGGTTGGAAATTCCCAGCCTTTTTCATCTGTGTATCTTGAAAACTTGTTCTCCACGAAGCTATAGCAAAACCAAGAGCATTTTACTAAATATAGCTAGGAAGGTTCCTTTTGTCTTCTTTTGTTCTGTTCTTGGAGTGGAATCACAAATTTACCAATGTAATAAGAAGGAGCATCCTTCTTTCTACTGCTTTCTAGACTCCTCTTCCCTGAGTCCTCCCTTTCTTCCAAATTGCATTCCCATCGTGTTCTTTAATATCTAATTTCCAGTCAGGGTGCTTTTTCTATCTCCCAACATTTGCACAATTGTTACTCCACTTTCTAAATCTCATCTTTTGAGTTGTGCTGTTTGGACTCAATTTGAATAACTTTTCCGTTACTTGCAAATGCCATCTATAATACAGATAACAGATTTGATGTTAGGGTGTGGCATTTTTTTCTCTTTACTCTTTGGTAGTGTCAGGAGTGCTGCTAGTCAGAGCTGGTATTCACCAAGGATCTCTTTGAAACTGAAATAGCCAACTCTGCGGTGGTTCCTGTTGTGCAATCAGCAGCTGTTTTGGACGATTGGAAGGTAGTTAACATGACTCTAAGCTTTTAAAGGGCTGAAATGGTCATCTGGACAGCAACAGATGGAAGAATCCGATTTATGTAGTGGTAGGAACTATAATAAAGAGCGGGATTAATAGGCAGTTGGGAAAACTCAACATGGCATTTGTAGAGCCTCCCAAATCAACTCCTTTCTTGAAGGAATCAACAAGCACAGGGATACAAGATAGTACCAGAGTTGTTTTTTGCAGGATCTCTGTCCAAAAGCTCTTAAAGAACATAAATTGTCAGGATATCAGAGAAACTGTTCTCCTGCAGGATAAAAGAAGTAGGCACTAATCATTCAGTAGTCTCCCCTTACTTTAGAGAAGCAGACGAGTCGTACAGGGACTGTGCTCTAGCATAGGCTAAATGTTCTCTTAAAAAGATAAGACTGAGGTGAGAGAGGCCACTGCCACTGTGGAATTATCAGGAACCAACAAGAACAGCAGTGAAGTGTTTTAGTAATCGTAACAAAGAAACACATGCTTATGTGCAGTTGAGAAGGTCTGTCCTCTGTACTCAGGAGACTGTAGTCCACTGATGCTCTGGGTCCTGGTTTGTGTCCAGGTTTGTAGGAAAGTACACAGATTGTCAGATGGGTGGGTGGGGTTTTTTCTGCACAGGAAAACAGTCCCCTAAAGAAGAAATTTTTATGCAAAGCTAGATCAAGCCATGGCTCGGTTTTTCCAGATGATAAAAAAATGATGATGCAGGACAGGAATGCTAAATCCTGCTTAAATCTAAGAGCAGCTGAAGGAAAGACATTCACGTTTGAGGTGCTGCCTTAGCTGCAAAGCAGGGAGTTCATACAGCTGTAGTTCTGATCCTACAATTAATTGTCAGTGATTCAGCAATGTACCTGCTCTTGCTCCAATTTATCCATTGTCTTCCAAGTCCATGTTTTGGGCAGGAAAAAGGTGTCAAGGATGACAGTGAAGCCAAACAAAGGTATTTTCTGTAGAAACACCAGGCCTCATTCTCCAGCTAGACTTAGAGAGGAAGAAAGAAACTGTTGAGTTGGTCTCTGGTTTTCTAGCAGTGAGCAGCAGCTGTTTTGGTAGCAGTAGCAGCAGCTCATATAACAAATGTTTCATGATGAATGCAAACAAAAGCCAGCCCTGAAATTCCAGCTCTGTTATGTACACATAAAATATAAAACCAGTTCAAAATAACATAACTACTTAACTTAAGGGTTTTTTTCTCCCCCTCTAAATAAATTCCACATGAGCATTAGTGTTCGGTCTGCTCAGTTCTCCAGGGCTCACCCAGAAAACATTTTTCTCATGCAGGCTGAGGGAAAAAAATGAGGATAAAAACAGACCAAGAAAAAAATATTTTTAAATGGAGTGCACGTGCAGAGGTGTGTGGTTTGGGGGAAGGTTTTGAGAATACCAAACATGCTTACTGGATTGAAATTACTGCTGATGTTTGTGAGTTGGCTGAATTCACTTGCATCTAAAATAGGTCTTGGAGCAATTCTTCATGCACCTCTGTGCAATTTAGTTTCTGAAGATGACTTGTGGTTTTAAAGGTATCTACATGTTAGAAGAGTGTTATGCCCTCTAGCATGAACATTGTTCCAGATAGCTAGTGGGAGGATTTCTGGGGAATGCAAGTTGCTGATGAGTGCATACTCGGGGGAAATGAGGGTATTGAAGAGAGAGAAAAATATAATAATTGGAGACTCAAGAGAAATAGAAGAGCTATCCAGGGGGCAATGCCTTAAATTGTCATCTTCCTCCAATTGCTTGAGTTAAAACAATAAGTAAACCTCAGCATTTACCCATGCCTCCCTGGTTTGCTGCTTGCTCAAAGTCTGGAGCAACATCTGTTGTCTGTCGGTGCAAGCGCCTCCACTGTGTTCTCAAGCCCTGAAATTATCTGTTCACAATCAATTTGCTTTCTCAATGGCTTGCTTCCACTTCTCTGGTTTGGTTCCCTGTAACTATGGGGTTAATCAGCTCTGCGCATCCACCATGTAAAGCAGCCTTAGTTCTTGTGTTCTGCCAGATCAATTATAAAACATTATACCCTACTTCTGTGCCTTTTCAATATAATCCCATCTAATGCTTTTTGTCTAGTGAAAATATTAAGTGAAGCAATTGTAGTGGTCTGTCTTCTGTATTGATTCTTTCAGTTGAGTTTTGAGTCTATGAAGCCGTGTTACTGTGTAATGCATTGCTGTAGTTAGGGTACATGCATACCTGCAAGTCATTATGAGCATTACCTCTTTGGTATTACAGACTGTACAAATGCAGGGCTTAAAACAAAGTCTGTGTGCTTGTCTCGGTCTTTACTCCTCCTGCTGCTTGACTGCTTTAATTAATTTCCAGTCAGCTACGTGAGTAGATTTCTTGCTTTTTGTGGACTGGAAAGGGGTAAAGGAGGTGGATAAAGAGCACTGTCAAACCTAGAAAAAAAAATTAAAAAGATAAATAGGAGAGATGGGGTGGGTTGTTCTGTTGTTTGCTTGTTTCTAGCCAAAAGTGCAACACCAGTTACTGGAAGAGCCCAGTGGCTGGTCGCATTGGGCCTGAGGGAAGACAGGGAGCAGGCTGGCATTGCTGCGACAGAATATTTGGTGTGTGCCTGCCTTGCAAGGAGCACGTGCATGCAGTTCAGCCAGAGCCCCCGGTGCTTTGCAGAGCTGTGCTCTCAGGGTTTTCGGGATGTTAGCAAGTTGAGAGGTTTACTGGTTGGGCAAGAATATGTGCTTCTTCTGTTATATGAAAAGAGAGTGTGGGATTAATATGTGGCTGATACGTAATATACATCTCCTAAAAGCCATTGGAAATTGAACACGATGGGAATGAAAGTGTAGCCAAAGCAAATTTATTTAAAATGTTGACTGAAAATATTTACAGAAAACTGTGTTTTAACCTAAATACCGCTAAATATTATGCTGGACATTTAAGTTTTATTTTTTAAGTTTTCTTCCTCTCTTGACTGTCCTTGTAAGTGCTCTGCCAATTTCACGGTACTGGTGACTGATCTTAGCAGGGTCTTCAGGCAGCTGACAAACCTGTTTTACTTCACTGGGTATTGACATTAAGTAATGTCAGGTGCTTAAATTATGTACTAGGGAAACTGAACTCTGCATGATCAGCGAAGAGAGATAAATAGCTATTTATCTCTCTGGGAGTGTGTTTGGTGCCCTGAGTGGCTACCAAGAATTCAGTAACAGGAGTGTTTCTCACTTATGCTGTATACTGGTACACCATTGTAGAGAGATGAATGTTGTCAAGGAGTTGGCATGCAGTTGTGTTTGTAGGAGCAAGGATCAAGTATGTATATAAAAACAAAGTTTGTATCATGCCTTCTTAATGCTTTCCTTGTCTATTCAGTAGATAGATCTGTGCGCTACTTGAGCCAAGCTTTTGGTGGACTTGTTTGTGGGTTGGGGGGGGTTTGGTTGGGGTTTTTTCAGCTACCTCAGTAGTATCTTTTCCTACAGTGTTTCCAGGAGCAAAGTCTATGTCCTAGTTCGCTGTGGGTCTAAGAAACACAGCAGAAGCCCAGGACTTTCTTGCCAAGAGGAAAGGAGATGAATGAAGAGGAAGTTGTATTTTAGTAAACTCTTGAGAAGCCCATGTGGTGAACAAAGCAGCTGCTAGAGGAGTGCTTAGTGTGGATGAACTGCAGAAGGCAGGAAACCTGGGGGAGCAGTTTGGATAGTAAAACTATGAAGGGATCTTGAAGAAGGTGAAGCATGGCAGGACCAGCTCAGTTAGGGACAAACAAACCTGCTCAGGTATTTGGCAGGAAGGTAATTTCACCAGTTGCTTCCTCCATGTTCTCTAAAAGGTATGAGCTATGTCTCTGGTCTTGCACTATCCACAGTTTATGCTTCAGTGTTTGAGAAGTCGTCATTCTGTTTTTCTCCACTGAATCCTGGTTCAGAGGAACTAGTGATTGTCAAGCATCACCATAAAGGTATCAGGTAACAGTGCTTTCTGTGTCTTCCCTAGGGTTGTTGTTTCAGGATTCGTGGATCTTTCAGCTGTGGGGTTTATTTCCCCTATAGATTCTTCTCCTATCCATTCCCATGGTTAATTTAGTTCAGTAGGTAGAAAATTCAGTGGTAAATTTTGAGTGCCTGCGATTGCAATTAAAAGCCTTTAGAGACAGGTTATGATTGGAAATCCTGCATGCCAAATAGCACTTTAAAGAGGTCTTCATCTTTCCTAGTTTTGACTACTTAGTTTAGCCCACGATTTTGGGGGTTAAACCACTTGATTAATTTTGAGATGCTTGGTGTGGAGGATATATACTCTTTTTAAGCACAGTGAAACAGATTTCTCTTGTTAAGATTACTTTGTCCTGTTTGCAAATAGCAAATTATTCTTTCCAGTTAGCATGATGGAACAAGTGAGAGCTGTTGGTGTCCAAGCCCTTGAAAGTCTTTGTCCTGATAGGCATAAATATACACATGTATACACGCATCCTGATATACATATATATATGCATCTTGATATACAAATAACAACTCCCATGGGACTGCAAACCCTTTTCATAGTCAATCATTTTTAGCTCTTCTTAGCTAAAAATAAGAGGAACAAATTGCAACTTATACAACTTTCCCTATTTGCTGCAACTAGGCAAATGCAGGTGGCTGACAGCAAGAAACCTCAGTATGTCATCTCACACATTTGCAAACAGCTTACTAAAAATGTCATCCCAGTTCATCTAGAACTTTTACTAACAAAAGAGCAGTGAAATTGCAAAGTATATTCTTCTGTATATTGAATTTCAGCATTTACTTGGTGCTGCCTTCTGCTGATGGAATGTGGCATGGAGTCCCTGGCAGGCTCCAATACTTTGTGCTGTTGCAGAACACATTATTTAGCCTATTTTAAGGGCAGGCTCACCACTTAGCCAGATGTTCTGCTTTGAATCACTGAAAATTATTTTCCTTGGTGCATGTTTTTGCAAGCTACTTGTAGAAATCAATGGTTTGAGCTGCTGCTTATTTCTGCTATCCAATTCACAGGCTGCTTCTGTTATCTTTCCAGAACCAAGTCTTGGTGTACATCCCATTTGTTCAACGGGTTTTAACAGAAATAAAAAATTAGTGCATAGAAACTTTGTATCTCATGCACAGAAAGGGGAAAACTCCAAGTCCCATAATCTTTTCACATTGTATACACGAGTGTGAGTAATATTGTGAAGAAATGAGACATGATACACTGGTATATTTTATTAGCAATTGGCAATGCCAGACCAACATTTTGATTTCAGAGTAGTGACAGAACTTACACAGATTGCCACTAAAATCGAAGGATGAATCTAGCACCACATCCCTGTTTCTGCAGCTTAGCAGACAGGCTGGATAATAGAAAGAAAAAGAGATACAACAGAAGTATTTTGGTAAACAGATGTCACCCACTTTAAAGTGTTGAATCTCAGTTTAATTTTTCCCATGCTACATAAATAGTCCCTTCACTTCCTTCAGTTTTGTGGTTTTTCATTTCCCGCTGTTATTCGGACTAAGTGAAAAAAAAAAAAAAGTAGTTATATTTATGAGGACTGTATGTTTGCTCAGTTTAGAGGTTTTCATTTCTTCAATAAATGTACTTAACAAAATTAAATGCTCTGGGAATGTGCCAGAAATGCTGTCAGCCACTGTGGCAAGCAGATGGATGAAGTTTCAGTTCAACATGATGTGCCTGGGTTGCCATGTTTGTTTAGAAACTGATGACCACAGTCACTGGCCACACGAGAGCAGTCTGTGAGGAATGTATTTTTAAAGAGCTCGGAGTCACAATTTCATATTCCCAGCATCTATGGGCTTACAGGAGAACTTAACCTCCACCTACACACTGGACCAGGTTCTGGGACCCATATATTCAGCACTACAACGAAACGTGATTGCATGCATTGGTCTTCTGATGAGCACTGAGCCAAGGTCAAAGCATGTGTCTCAGGGCCCTGTTACGTGTGTAAGTGCATATACACATCCGACACAGTAGGTGTCCCTTCTATATAAATGTACGCCAAGCCTCTCAGAGATGAATTTTTGCATTATTTTCTCTTTTGGACAGGCCTTTGCAAAGCTCCCTGTATTTAAATTTTTTTTTCATTGTTTTTTTTACTATGGAAACCCTGAGTGTACCAGTCTCTTAGATAACTTTTTCATCATGTTTTCCACAGAACTTCATTACAATATTCTGAGGGGTTTGTTTGTTGGGTTGTTTTTTTTTAATACATTCAGTGGTGCATTCCGTCTGCAGGTTTTGAAAGCTGATCATTTATGGTTTCAGGATTTCTTTGAACTCTTTGAGCAGGAATAAAACTTAGGCATTTATTCTTCTGGTAAGCTTAGCAAATTGAATAGGATTTTATAGATTCAGTCACATTTGTTGTTTTGAGGACTATCTGTTGAAATTGGACATTGCAATGTTAACTCTTGCAATGCTACTTTACCAGATAAGTAAAATTTGCTTATACATTCCCTCTTGCTTTTAGAATTAATGTATGAGGTTGAAGAAATCTCTCGCCCTGAATTGACTTTTTTGTTAAAGTTCAGTATTCTCAGTCTATGACTTAGGACAAGCAACAGTTCAAATCTGTGGTAAAGGCACATAGGTTATCATTTACTTCTGATTCCTGAATATGAAAAAAATTCAAATTATAGAATCATAGAATCGTTCAGGTTGTAAAAGACGCTTGGGATCATCAAGTCCGACCATTAACCCTACTCTACAAGTTCACCCCTAAACCGTATCCCCCAACACCACATCTAAGCAACTCTTAAACACATCCAGGGATGGTGACTCAACCACCTCCCTGGGCAGCCTATTCCAGTGTCTTACCACTCTTTGCATGAAGAATTTTTTCCTAATGTCCAATCTAAACCTACCTTGTTGTAGCTTGAAGCCATTCCCTCTGGTTCTGTCACCAATTACCTGTGAGAAGAGACCAACACCAACCTCCCTACAATGTCCTTTCAAGTAGTTGTGGAGAGTGATGAGCTCTCCCTTAGCCTCCTCTTCCTCAAACTAAACAGTCCCAGCTCCCTCAATCACTCCTCATAAGATCTATTCTTCAGGCCCTTCACCAGCCACGTTGCTTTCTTCTACACCTGCACCTTGATGTCTCTCCTGTACTGAGGTGCCCAAAACTGGACACCGTGCTCAAGGTGTGGCCTCACCAGTGCTGAGTACAGGGTGACAATGACATCCCTACTTCTGCTGGTCACACAGTTTCTAACACAAGCCAATCAGTTATGTTGTGTGACTTTTTAGCCACAAATTGCAGCATTTTTCTTTAATTGTTTTTAGCTCTAATCACATCATCTCTAAAAGGATCTAAGAGAATTAGAAAAGGTACAAAGTAGAAGCAAGGGAGATGGTCAGGGACATGCAATGGCTTTCATAGGAAAAGAAATTTAAGAAATAGACCTCTGAGTTTAGAAACAAGACAATATGTGGGATATGCTAGAAAGAAAAAATGAACCATGCAAAGATACTGAATGCAGAATGATTAGTCTTGATTTCTCAGGGAGAATCAGTTTTTAAAAGTTTAAAATAGACATAAAGGGTTGGGTGGTGTTGGTTGTCTTTTAGGGTTTTTTAAACCAACAGATAACTCCCTGCAACACACCATGCCAATGCCCAAAACCTTGGCAGGATTGCAGAACCGCTGCATTCATGGAGAAGTTTGTTGTGCCCCTACATTAAGTAGCTATCCATGCAGCTGCTGGCTCAAGGGGTGCAGAGCTGCTGAGCACCAGAAGCTGGAGGAAGACATAGTCTGTGCCTCTGCCACTCCTCCTCCAAGCATCCACTACTGGCCACCATTCAAATACTAGTATAGTGACTTAGTGCGTGCTTATCTGATCCATTATGCCTGTTATATGCCATATGTATGTATTTTGTGTGTATTTTAAGTTTCCTAGAGACAAGGGTGACAGATTTGCCCACATCTGACAGTAGCCATTTTTACTCCGCTGGCTCTGGATTGGTTTGAGCTAACTTTCTTTATAGCAGCCTATGTAGTGCTGTGTTTGGGATTTGTGGCTAAAATAAAGCTGACAACACACCAGTATTTTGGTTGTTGCTGAGCAGAGCTCACATACAGTGTCAAGGCCTTCTCTGCTTCTTGCTTTGCGCCCTCGGTCAGTAGGCTGGGGATGGGCAAGAGCCTGGGAGGGGAGCCAGGCAGGACAGCTGACCCAAATTAGTCGAAGGGATAGTCCATACTATATAACATCATACTCAGCAATAAAAGCTGGAGTGGAGGAGGAAGAATGGGGGTTTTGGCTTCCAAGGTGGCCATTGCTCAGAGATTGACTGTGTATTTGTCTGTGGGAGGTGGTGAGGGATTTTCTGTGCATCGCTTTATTTTCCTCCCACCTATTAAACTGCCCTTATCTCTATACATGAGTTTTCTCACTTTCGTTCTTCCTGTTCTGTCCCTCATCCCATTATGAGAGCAGGGGGAGTGAACAAGTGGCCATGTGCGTGCGTGACTAGTGGCTGGGGTCAACCCACCACAACAGGTTTATCTTGATGCAACTCTTGACGTTGCATGTCTTGGGAATAACATCAGGACCATTTATTTTGCCACTCCTGAAGATCACAATGTAGAAAATTGCAATGTTCTTACACAAAAGCTTGGTTTGTTGAAGGTTTAGTGTTGTTTTTAGTAACCTCACTCCCTTCAAAATTTGATTTTTCTTGAAGAGCTCTTCCTAATTGCTGTCATATCCTTCCTGGTTTCTGTCCTGTTTTATCCTCATTCGGAGGTGTTAGTGTTTACGTGTGCCTGTAAATACTGAAATGGAAAAAGGCAGCAGCTCATTTTATCTTCTGTTTTCTTAAGTAAAAGGGAAAGTTTTGTGCAGTGTATGCTTGAAGCGCGGTAGTCATTATGTCAGGGCTTATATTGTCATTAAATCAAAACAGTGCAGTCATCCCAGAGACATTGATACTAGCCAGTCTCTCTACCCTGAAATGAAACTCATGATTGAAACACTGCAGGCGTAAGACAGTTTGCAGGACTAAGTGCAGGAGCAGTGGCTTTTCATACCCTGTAAATCTCCTGTTCAGATCCATGGGTGTTTTCACAGTACTCAGCTAATTCCTTTAACCTGCAGTAGAGTTAAGGCTACTGAGAAGCCCATGTATCTCTTCCCTGTCAGCACAGTAATGCTAAATGCAAGTTGAATTTAAAAGGATCGTTGAGCAAACTCTGTTTCCTCAATGTCTTGCTCTTGGTGCTGATACACAAGTGAGAAATCATCAAGGTGCACTGGAGCTGATCACATAAGTCACTGAAGACAGATGAGAGGTACTATGGGGAAGCTGCGTTTGCTACTGCCTGGTGCAAATGCACAGGGTGCACAGGGAGGACTTCTCTGCAAAGAACTTGATTGTCTAAGTATGTGTCAGGAATGTAATTTCCTCTCTTCTTCAAGGAGGAACATCTATTGCCTGGAATGCAGAGTAAGTACATTCATGCGTAAATCTCAGTGTTGTTTGAACAGCACCTAAGCACCTAAAAATATCCTGTATTCGTTGACATTAACCTGAGCAGATTAAAATCATGCTTCTCATTGAGGCCTGTTTCCGAAAAGTCTCAGGCATGTAAATAATTGCTAGGGGAAGTCTCCAGCCACATCTCACCAAGATACTACATCCTGATACAGCCTCAGTGCGTAGAATCAAATGGGTCACACTGGACCTAGGGATTTTCTTCTGCCTTTTTGAAGTCATCATCCCTTGACTGGGGTTCTGCTGCTAAAGTGCTGAGGTTGACGTGAAGAGGCACTGCGTAACCTCTGCAACAGCATCTGCCAGGGATGTTTCAGGGAGCGACTCAACCTGTGAACTTGCAGAAAACCCCAACTGTCCCAAGTTCCCTGTTGCAACCAGGGCTGTAGGCTCTGTTATGGAGATGTCAAGAAGCCCAGGTGTGAATTTACTTAAACTGGATTTTGATTACTTTGTAGAAATCCAGCAGGAGCCTTGGTCGCTGTGAAGTCCTTAGCTAAATGTTTGGCTTGTCTATCTCAGACTCTTCAAGATCTGCTTGACCTAGGTGCATAGAAATTTCTGTCTTTGGATGAGTGAGGACGCTTGCCCTTCACATGAGCTTATTGGTGCAGGCCTGAAGGGGAGAAGTGAGTTGCTGGGGCTTCCTGGAAGGAGGAAAGATACATTCTTGTTTCTGGTTCATAGTAACCTCAGGGGATGCGAAGACCCTGGCTGTGCCATTATGTTTTGCCATTTACCCTGAACAGTAGAGAATGAAGACGTTCCCTCTCCAGGAAAAGCATGGAGTGAGAATTGCATTAGCCACTCTAGGAGATTACTCTCCTCTCCCAGGACTTCCAGTTAATATAATTCTCCTTCTTTTATTTTTTTCTCTTGCTGAAACAAGTCTGCCTGTGTTAAACAACGGACTCTTTTCCTCAGTTTTGGCCAGAGGAGGAAGCCTTTGTCCCAATACCCTGGCAGCTGGCCAAGGCAGTCGGGCTGTGGGCCAGGAGGGGGTGAACTTGAAAGGAACAGTGTGTTGTTTCTGCTCTGGTAGCATTCTTCCTTCTCCACCAGTGCCTCAGCCCCTGGCTGCCTTCAGTCACTCATTATACACAAAAGAACCTAAGGGCAAAAGAGAGAATTTTCTCTTGACCGCCTGTAACTTGCAATAATAAGACATACAGCCATTTCAGGGCTTGCAGTTGTCTGTGTGCAGACATAGCTGGGAGAAAAGCTCGGAACTGGCAACTTTCTCACAAAGGCGAAGAGAATTGATAGCTCTGGGTTTCTTCTCCAGTTTAATACCAGCTTTCACACAGTAATGTATGTGTTACTGTACATGTCCTCTGTACCCTATCAGTAGTGGTTTTACCATCACTTTAGTCCTAGTTAGTATTTTTGCTTTCATTTATCATTTTAGTCACTATTCTTATATAAAGCAATATACAGTCGTATTTATGCTCTAGGAAGACAGGAAAAGGCAGCACTTAGAATTAATAATTTTTTAAGTCAATGTTTTTAAACTTTTTAAAAAAAAAATGTAGTGCTACTTCACATTCCTGCAAGGCTTGATGCTGCAGGGTGATGACCACTAGGTTTGGACAGCCAACAATTGGAAAAGGTAGCAAATTAGGTGTTTAGACATATTCCAAAAATGACACTCATGCTGAGGTATCTCAAAGGCAGTGACAAAAAGGCTTTTGGAAGCAGTGTTCCCAACTTGGAAGCTGACACGTGCAAGATGTTTGAAGCTTGCATCTCTGAAAGACTTAAATGGACCATAGTGTTGTTCAGCTTGGCTTTTTGTGTGCTACAGGCTGCACAGTTTCTCCTGCTTCTGCACTGAGATCAGTAACTGCAGTTGGTTAAGTTATTCAGCGTTGACGTAAAAATATCAGGTGATAGCAAATCAACTCTTTTTGTTTTGTTCCAGTGATTCATCACCTTCACCACTTAAAAAAGCTGTGCCTTACTTCCAGTCTGCATTTCTCTGGTTTCTGCTTCCAACCTTTCAGTATCCATAGCTTTCTCACCATAAAAATATGCAGATGCTGTAAACAAGTCACCTCTCAATCTTCTTTTTTTGGTAAGCTGACCAGAATCAATTTATCATCTTTCTCCAAAGTGTCCCTTCCAACCCCAGTATTCATTCTGAGGCTACTTTCATACCCTGTCTGATTTAGGATGTGGTTACAAAACTGGATGCTATATGCCAGTGTTGCACTCATCAGTACTATATATGGAAATAAAGACACCTCCACCTCACTCCATCCCTCTCAGACATGTTAAGCTTACACAGCATGCCTCTTCCATTGCTTCTTTTTTGTGGACAAAAATCACAGATAGCAGCTTACTGAGACTCAAAGCACAAAGGCAAGATGCCTCCTCGAGATTCTCAAGTCCCAGGCTATCTCTTTGCAGATTTCCTCCATAACATACCTGTGGTGAAACTGTTCCAGCTTGTGAATGCTGCTGAAATTTGTCTCAATCACTGCAACTTTCTCTTCTCTCTGGGAAAAAAAAAAAAAAAAAAGTAACAATATTAAGATCTTCATAGCCTACTATGCAACACTGTCCACAAGCGATCTGTAAGAACCTATTTTTAAACTGTGGTTTTGTCAGATCCAGATTTGACTGGATCCATTCAATAATACTTACACAGCTATAAAAGATACATGAGAAGTTTCATATGGACTGCAACCCTAGCAATTCTTTTGGCAACTCAAACTAGAGAATCTTGGCATTTCCTTTGCAGATGGCTTTGGTTTTGGCACCTCCATCTCTGTCTAGTTCAACTTAGAAGTTGCCTAACAGCAATAAAACTACCTGACCACATTCTCATAGGAATCTGACTATCCGCTGTACCGATACGGGTTAATTTTCAGCTTTTTTTTTTTTCTTTCTGTGTTAATTTACCTTAACTGGAAATGCAACATTGAAGTGCACCATATAAATGAGCTTCTTAGAAGATCCTATTGAGATTTGTTATCTGATCATGTGTGAGATACAGCACATTTCTGGGCTGGGGCAGCAGCAGAGACAATGTGTGGTATGGGAGGGTCAGCTGAGGGTATCCCATGCTGTTGGAAATCCGTGTTGTTGATCCACAGCTCTGAACTGGTGGGATAAAAGGCCTAACACCATGAAGTTTCCAAGAGGAGAGCTGGAGATTTTGTGGTAAATACTTACAGGCTGAAGAAGAGACTTCAGAGAGTGGTAGCTGTTTACAAAGCGTGGAGAAAGTTATTTATTTGCATTGCTGGGTGTGTTTTAAGGCAAATGTTTCATAATAATGATATAATGCCTTTAATAGTTTAACAGCTATTATTTCAGAACTGTTGAGTGCATGTCACTGTTAGGCTGTCCAGTTGACAGCCAGACCAGTGCAGTGTTTACCTCTGCAACATATTTCCGATATATGTTACTTGCATACTGTAGGAAGATGTTTTTGTTATATCCAGCCTTTTATTCTTTTTTTTTTTTTTTTTCCCATGTTCCTTCCTGGTTCTGATTTTGTGCCATGCCTCCTTGATGTCACCATCCTTGAGCATTAGTAGTTGTTTGATTATGTGTCTTTCTGATTATCTCTGAGCTCTTCCTGGCCAATCTCTATTTTAGCATCCCTCCATTTTTCTCTGTCAGGTTATCATTCTCTAAGCTCTCTGCATTTTGTCCACGTTAGTGTTAATAATGAAATTATATTAGGTTAACAGTGACATTATTCTTCCATTTGGTTTCTTTATTCATTGTAGTTGTAAGAACGAAGAAAGAGCATTGCTCTAACTGTCTCGCCTAGTTCAGTCTCTGTCATGGGCAGCCATCATCTTGCAGCATCTGTGCTAATTACAGTGTAGTATATTTGCTCCCAAGGTTCCTATTTGATAAACATGACATCCAATTTGCCTAGGTCTCTGGAGTTCTGGAATGTTTCCATGACCCCTGTAGAGATGTCCTTTCAGAGACATCCATGTCTGACCTTCAGGAGATGGGACATTGCTGTGTGCCAGTGAGCTAGAGTTCTCCTACTCCCCTGGAGTTAGGAGTCATTCCATATCATCAGAGTAGCACAGTAATTCAGGACAGAAATGCACGTGAGTGTCTCATCTTTATCTACATTTTGTTAAGACTCCACCTTATTTTGTTGAAGTGAACAGTGAAGAGAGTAAACTAGCAGTAAGGAGGTTAATAAGAGAGATTCATAGTATTTCAGACGTACAAAGCTAGTAGATGCTATGGGACAAATTGCCACTTTTTCATCAACTTTAATTTTTAATTTCTTTCTGGTCAGTGACTCTGTTTTCTCCACAATCTCTGCTTTCCTTTAGCCAACCTGAGCCTACACAAGGTGCTCAGTTGCACAGTATGGCCTTGGTGCCCCATCCCTCCTCCCACCTGGGACCTGCCTCAGGCCCGGCATGCTCCTGAGCAGTAGCAGCCCCATGACCATCAGAAAGTCAACACGTGAGCCAAACACATCAGCATCTCATTGGTTCTCCCAAAACCATCCCTTCCCTGATATCTTTCAAGAGCCCAGCTAAAAATTTGAAGTTTGTAAAGCAGATCAGTTGTGCCAGAAAATTTTCTGCTGGGCTGCAGTTAGATATTCTGGGGGGAGATCATTTTTACCATAGCCATCAGAGCCCTGTTTTAGCACCGCAGCGATCGTTTGAGTGGCGTATCAAGCAGAGGCCCTCGACGATTCGTACGTCACATCTAACCACAGTGACATACGTTTCTTTCCATTTAAAACTGTGGAGAAGTAAGTATGTGCTGTGGCTCAGCTGTGTTTGATTGAAACGCCGGGCCTCCCCGTGTAGTTCCAGGAAATGAGTTTTCCTATATCTGTGACAGCCATCGTGTTCACACACCCTTAGAACAGCAGAGCTCCGCGTGGGGTTTTTCCACCACGAGCGTTAGCCAGGCAAGCCTATGGTTACTCTCGCCCGCAGCCGTCCTGCACTGGCTCCAGCCTGGCTCACCTCTACAGCGCAGCGGTGCTAGGGAGCCAAGCCTCTGTAGCACACCTGCTGAAACTGTGGGGTGCTGGAGAGAGGGTCACTCCGAAATTCTCTCCTGAGGTGGAGAATGCCTTTAGCATCATTCTGTCTAAATATGGCAATCCAGTGGTTTTTGAGCCACAAAGTGTAAAAACCACTCTTCCCTGTGGTTTGCGTTGTTGCAGTGAGTAACACCGATTTCTTAGCTAAAAAAGAAAAATAGTGAGAGTGGGGAAAGTAATAAATATTCATCATCTGGTAACCCCAAATAATTTAGTTTTCTTCAACCATATCTGCATACCAGTTTAGTCTTAAGGCACAAGCAGGCTGCACTGGGAGGTCGGGTTTCTGTATAGTACATTCTTCTTAGCAATTTTAAAGAACGCCAAAGTAAACACAGTTTAAAAAAAAATAACCCTAAAAAGTAAATGGCGTAGTTTGTTGCCCTCCATATGGTTAGTTGTCTCAAAGGTCATAAAATGGGGGTCCTTTGGTGGGACAGCTGGGTTTATGTAGCGTATGCGGATTGTTATTTTGACTTGAAGCCAGATCTGTGTAATGTTTCCATTTTGCTTCTGTGATGAGGAGAGATGGTTAAGGTGACTTCAAGGAGCTGTTCTGTGATTTGTATTAAAGAGACTTTTAAGAGTATTTATGATTACAAACCAGTCTAAATAAAACTCAAATGCAAAAATACACGATATCGGACAAACAGCAGCACCTCACAGCTATTTAGGCACTGCAGTTACTGATGATGATACTGTGAGGTGAACCAACGGAAGCCAGGAAATCTAATGGCTCCTGTAGTCTTCCAGAGTGTGGGTGTTCCTGTCTGTACATACATATACATCTATAGATGTAGGTGTGTGCATAGAGCAAAGAAGAGTTGCACATATTCAGGAATCTGCTATGCCACAACTACTGCAAATTCAGAGCAGGAGTGTATTTTGCTGCTTTCTCGCTGCCCGGGTGGCACGCAGTACCTGGCTGCTTTGGTAGATCAGGTGCCGGCGGGCTACTCCCTACCTGGCGCACCACCAGTAAATTCCCCTTTGGCTGCTCCTGCCCCACGCTGAATGCCCCCCAAGAAAACAGGCCAGTGCTTTTCACCTTGTCATCCTTGGCAGCGCTCCTGGGCTGAACACAAGTGCCTCTCTCTGCTGGGAGGAGCAGCCACCAAAGGGAGTGGGGCTGTAAGAAGTGGCTTTTCCCGCTTAGAGTCCTGGAGGGACCGTATAAGTAAAGAGCTTTTTCCAGCAAGGTAAATGGAGTTTTCTGTAACAGAAATAACCTATGTAAAATAAAAATGAAGTTGGCAAGCAGTATAAAGGCTTAAGCTTAATAAATGTAATATTTAGTAGTGTATATTTGCTGTTGAGTTTGTAAAGAAAACCAGACTGCAAAGCTGGCAGGAGCTACCAACTAAGCTCCAGAAAGAGGAATGTCTTGAAACGCTCAGTAATCATAAGGCAGCAGTTGCCTTCACATCCAAGGACAGGCTTCATACAGCGTCCTTCCTGGGGTGTATTCATCTAATACCCATCAGTGGCAACTTGAAAACTGACTGAGAATTTAAAAAGATGAGGTGTCTGTTAGTCTATTCTGGTCTATGGGTAAAGGTGGTGTAGAAGAGAATAAGCTCTTGGGGAGCCCAAGTATTTTCACCAAAAATATTTCACACCTTTCACTAGCAACTGGTAGCTTTTTCTGTGCTAGTATCTATTTTAAATGCAAGCATTTCATGATCCTCTATTTTTAAATTTTTTATATATGTATATATTTTACTCATTTTACTCCTATCTAAATGAAACTATACAAATTATAAACAGCCAGTAAGTATGGAGTGTGTATCACCATACAACACCATAAATAAAGAACAAAGAACACTGTGTACTAAGTTGTTTAATTACTTAGATACATGAGTAGAGGCAGATATTTCTGTGTAAAGAACTATGAAGTTTGGTGTAAAAGCTACAGTTAATTACAGAGTAGCATGTTTTGTTACCAACTAATGAAAACCATTCTTCCTGTAGAGAAGGAATTAAAAGCACAAATGCTTTAAATTAATGCTTTAAATAATCTTTTTGTGATTTAGAACAGCATTATGTTTGGTAAGCTAGTCAACCTATTCTCTCTTTGTGTTATATTCTTCCCACATTTCAAATTACTCTGCTGTAATTGGTAAGCAAAACTGAGGAGAATGCTTCTTTCATATATAACTTTTTTCTTCTGCACCAGATATGTTTGATGCAATGAAGTCAAATGAGTATGAGGCTGTCCAGCCCAGCAGCACTTGCTGTCTCATATAGTAATACTATTAAAATGAATGGCTCTCAGTTGTTTTTCTTTAATTCCTTTACTCTGAAGTAGGAAAATGTGTCTATTGTCTGAAAATTAAAATGTGTTTATAGGTGTGGATACCCTAAGCTACATGAACATTAATCTTTTAAAATGTAAAGAAAGCAGTTCACATTCAGATAGCTGTGCTCTTTTGTACTATGCGAGTTTAAAAATCTTCGTAATAACAACTGTCTGAAGAACTTTGCTGTTGTGTTTGCTAGTTGGACTTATTCATCATCTATTACCTCTTGAAATAAATGGATTTGCCTTTGCTTAAAATGGCTCTTTTCCCTAAGAAATTGTTCTTGATTATTTCTTTTGGATGAACTTATTGCTTGTGGAATCCCAAGAACAACTCACTTTTTCTACTAGGAACCATTGATCCATGCCTTAGCCTTACGTGTAAGCAATGGTGAAAATGTGTTTCTCTGGAGAGCATGTGTTTAGCTTTGCTGGCAAGATGCTGCAGAAGACCTGTATTCGGACTGCTTATGTGACCAAAACTCTGCCCATGATGAAATCCGATTTTAATTCAGGGACTCCCTCTGGAAGTGAGGGTGGTCACTGCCGCTGGGACCCAGTTGGAAATAGGAAATGTTCCTTGTTGTCTGCATCCTCCTTGTAAGATTTTCTTTGCCGTGCTTCATGAGCCAACCCTTCTGCATTCCTCCAACTTGCAGAAGTGCTGTTACAATAAGAATTAGGTTTCAGATCAAAATCCATCTCTACTTCACTGCAACAGTTTATGTAGTCATGTAGAATATGGGGATTTCTGTTTGGCACTTTGAGGCAGCACAAATAGAGAATATAAATATTAAGGAAAGAATGAGCAGCAGAAGCCAAGACATTATACTGGAACAGAACACACACACACACAAAAAGAAAAAAAAAAAAAGCAGCTCTCATGCAGACCTTGCTGTTGTAGCAAAGACCAGGGAAGTGAAGTAACAATTGACAAGATTAAAATTAATCTATTGGCTTTAGAGGCCATTGGAAAATGGCCTTAAGATGTCCTCTAGTCAACTGGCTTCCTTCAGGAGAGAATCAATTAATCTACTCTTAAAATCCTCCAGAGATATAGCTTTCGTAACTTGCGTGCCCTACTGCACTACCAAACTGTCCTTGCCATGTAAAAGGTTTTTTACTAATGTGTAACTGGCATCTCCATGCTTCCATGCAAGCCCATTCACTTTACCATGTCTGGACCCAGGTATATTCTGCGGCTATTACAGTTATCTCCATGGGCATTACTCTCTCAGAGTAACACTTGAGGCATACCAGATTGTAACGCTGAGCTTTCAGAAAACCTGTTTATAGAATCTAGTACTTCAGCACTGTAACATTCATCTCCACTTTTAAAGAAAGTTGAAGTTTTTAGAGGGGATGCAGTGATGCTATGGGTCAGTACTTCCAGCTTTTTCAGTTTTTCAGTTCTCTTCTTCCCAGTTGATTTTTGGTTACATTTCTGTCTTGGAGAAGAAAATACTTAGGATGCTCTGGCAACCTGTTGCCATCTGGTAGAGAACAGCAAAATGATTGCTTTGAGAGTTTCCTTTACACCTTGTTCAAATACATTAATCTCCATTGGCAGGATAATCTATTAAGAGAGGAGGCAAAGAGGCCATTCAATATTTTTGTTAGTAACTCTAGTTCTTTATCAACAATAAAGGTGTTTTATTTCAGTTTACTGAACCAAAAGTTGTCAGATGAAGAAAAATATACTGAAATCTTCCAGTCCCAGGGTACGACAGGAAGATGACTCTGGTTTAATTAACAGGTATAACAGGACAAGAAAGGCAACAGGTACATTCAGTTCGGAGATATCATGTGGTGATGCCAACAATGCTTTAGTGCTAGCCTGAGATGGATTCAGGTTGATAAGGATCTGTTTAGATTCAAACAATAATAAAGCACAACTGCGACACAACATAGTATGCTACATAGAAAATGAGCTCAGCTCATGTGCTAGATACATACACTTAACATGCATCAGGCAAAGTTTGCAAAGCTAGGCAGGGTTATGGGTTTCTCTGTGTGTAGTTTATGCTTGTAATTGGTATGACTTAACTTGCATTTTCAGATAACTTTTGCGAATTAAGATCCCCGGTGACTACATGCAATGCCAAATGCCATGTATGAACTAGCCATATTTGCACATGCAAGTTGAACTTCAAAAGTCTGTATTTTTTCATCTCTTGTTAAGATTATACCCATTATTAAGGAGACAGATTGAGCTCATTTGTATCAGTATGGCCATGCTTTAATTTAAAAAAAAAAAAGTTTAGATCTGGTCTCATTAATCAGCATCAATCTTATTGCTTGTTGTTGGGGTTTTTTTACAGAACATAGGAAACTTGGCAATCTGACTGTGACAGTGAAAAAGACCGTCCCCTCTCCAGAAGCAGTACAGATCCTGTACCAACGCATGAGATATGAATATGAGTTTTATTACTATGTCAAAGAACAATTCCACCTACTAAAGCGCAAGTTTGGACTGAAGTCTCATATCAGGAAACCACGTCCCAGACCCGAGTTCTTCATTCCTTCTCCCCTGGAAACAGAGGAACCAATAGACGATGAGGAAGAAGATGATGAAAAGTGGCTAGAGGATATCTATAAAAGGTGATGGATGGAAGAGCTGTCCTTTCTCTTCTGGTGACCCTTCCAGCTTTCTCAAGATTTTTTTAATTATTATTAAAAGTAATTCCTTAAGGAACTGAGTTAATGCGCAGCAGCATTTGAAGCAGAAGAGACCATCCCCACATGCTGGGGCCATCGGGAGATACCTGGTTTTGCAGGTTTGATTCACTATATGGTGTTGGCTCTATAGCATCCTTGCTATAGCATTGTTCAAAAGAGAAGTATCTACTGTCTGTCACAAAATAACTTTTGGCGTACTCAGTAGTCCTCTGGGAAACCTGCAAAACATAAAAGAATAGATGAGGTGGGGTTGAAAAGTCCATTTTACAGACTCTCGTCTCTCTCTTCCTTCAGAAACAAGTCTTCATTGCGTAACACTGCGGCATTAACTACCGGCAATGTGAACTATGGGCAGTGAGCCATTGGGGAAGAGTGCCTCTCTCTGCCCAGAGCACACTGCTATCCCAGTGGTACGGTCAGAGCCATTTACACGTCCAAGGATAACAGACTCAGAAAGAGGCTAGGTAATGGCTTCTGAATTACCCTGTGCAGGAGGAACGGCTGCTATTCTGGCAAATTAATATTAGTGGATATAAGGCAAGTTACACGAACCAGGTGTTTTTGGTAAACCCTTCCAGTTCATAGAATAGAAAAAATTTATCATCTCAGTGAACGGCAACAACAGATGAAAAGCGCAAGGCAG